>PVLC010020429.1:0-29057 GCA_004027655.1 Graphiurus murinus | reverse complement strand
TTAGTCAGTCACAAAGAGTTAAGAAGCATATGTTCTCCCTAATATGTGGATGCTAGGGAGAAGATGGGGCATAGGAGGGTCTCTAGATGAAAAAGAGAGATCCTCGATAAGCAAAGAAATTGATTTAATTGTAGTGGATTCATGGGGCAGAGGGACACCCTAAAGCACATGATGTACCTACACAATCATATCAAGGTCAGTCACTGAAGTGAACCTTAGGGGGAGGGAAGGGGAGGGAATGGGGAGGGAATCGGGGAAGGGGTCAAATGAGAATTGTGTGCAAATATGTTGTTAACAATTTGTACTTAACAAAGATGTATGCTATATTGCACGAGTTACTACAATAAAAAATTTAAAAAAAAAAAAAAAGAAAGAAAGAAACTAACTCCATACAAAAATTTTGTATTAAGTAAATGACTGGAAAATACTGGGAAATTCCATCAGAGATCCATAGAACAAGATAAGAGATTGTCATACTCTATTATATTCAATTTTCTATTGTTTAGTTTCCTTTCTTTTATTTTCTTTTTTTGTTGGTTTGTGGCTAATTTTAACTATGTTACTTAGAGGATCTCAATTCCTAGTACCTGTATTGCTTAGTATATCATTAGTCTATGCGTGGAAGGAGTTAAACATCTATCTACAATTTATCCATGATGTATGTGGTTAAAATATACAGGCAAAGCAACTATTGGATTCCCTTTATGTACCACACAATGTCATTTGTATCAACACTGTATAATAGATCAACTGGCTTCCAAAGAAGGAGTGCCCAAACGCTAAGGCACATTTTTAGATAGCATGCATCACAGTAGGCCAGATGACCATAAACCTAAGCATCCTATGATGTCATAATATTCTTTACCTAAGATATTAAGAAATGGGCTTGTTGTGGCATTTAGCTTTTATAACTGGACTTTCACAGGCAAAGTATTTGAGGACGTTCTGAAAAATAGATGATTTGTGGACAAAGTTGTCTTCTTTTCACAGATTTAAAAATTGATGGGTATTTCATAGACTTAAGTCTGGAATTATTTGTCTTGGATATACAGTATGGATTTTATAAGAAAGAAAAAACATGATGGCAAATCATACCTAATAAAAGGCTTCTAAGCATTGCAAATCAGACTGGCAAGCTCACAGTTATATTTGGGGCAAAGACAGATGTTGCTGTCTACATGAGTAACCTGGCTCTTTTATTGCCAAGTGTTCCATTTTATGAATGTAGCTTACTGGGTCCTTCCATTTGGAAACGCTAGCCTTTTTTTTTTTAGCTCTAAGACATGTTCTTTTAATTCTACTCTTATTTGCTTCCTCTCTTTTCTATTCTTTTCTTTTTATAGTACTCTAGTCTGATATTAGAAAGCCTATTTTATGCATTTTGTTTTTATTCCTTATGTTGCTTCTTTGCTCCACAGATGGAAAAAATTTGTTAAACTTTGCATATGTATAAAATATTAATATGTAATTGCATATACAATATATATAATGATATATCGTATACTTTGGAGAATCATGTTTTTTAATTTTTAAGAACTTACTTTCTGATTTCTCTGTAATATTCTTAATTTGTCTTTTTTTGTGCTCCTACTTTGAAATATTTAGATGCTCTTATCCTTTAAAGTGGCTTTCTACAAATTCAGTTGCTTTCTTTACTATGAATTTTCTCCTTTGTGCTTGATTTTCCTGAAGTTATGGCAAATCGTTGATTTTCAGCCATGTTTAAGAATGAAACTTAGTTCTGTTATTATAAATTAAAATAGCTGATGCAGGTTTCTTTCACTCACTCTGTAATATTTGTGGAATCAGTATTTTCTTTGTAGCTCTCATCCTGAAATTGGTATTTCTTGAGGTGCAAATTTACAAAAGAAGACACAATATGGAATGTCAGCATATTAGACCCTCAGATTCACTTGAAATATTATTTAATTTACTTAAAGAAGAGTGCTCAGTTTTATGCCTGGATGTAGAGATTGAACTCTTCTAAACTTTCCATAGTTGTAAGGATAGAAAAGGGGCTTTATGGGATAGCTTTTCCATAAATAGTCCTTTAAAGTACCATTTTTCTTGTTTCATTATCAACTGTTCCTAATCTTTGCATAAATGCCTGAAAATTGCATTAGGTTTTCATTAGGAAGATCTATCTTATCTCTTCATCAATATTTTCCTCTGCCTTCCACAAACACAGAGGATTTTGCATGTATATATGTGTGGCATGCATCAGTACTTTCCTCCTTTTTCTTGTAAGTTCCTTGACAAGAATTTGGAGTCTATGTTTTCCACACATCTTTCACAAATACCATTGTCTGCAATAGGTAACAGTGTCATCTTCTCCTGCTACCCCCACCCCTGGGGACTAGAAGATGTCTTCTGCCAGAAAAGTGAGATGGATTATCCTGGGTCATCCTTCCAATTTCACTACATGCCAACATGGGAATTCTTTTCATTGTATATGTGCTGTACATTTTTCTAGACCATAGAAAATGTTGTCAGGAGTAAAGGCAAAGTCTTCCACATCTCTTCCACTCTATTTTAATGCTATTATTAATCAATCTTGCTTTAAATTTTTAAAAAAAACCCACATACTGTATGAAGAGGCATAAAGTGAGACTGTCATACACGACCAACAAATATGAACACACTAAGCTCAGTGTACTGCCTTAAATATAAGCTGGATCCCACACATTTTCTACATATTGTCTAATTATAAATGGCTTACATATTAAAAGGTGCTGTTTTACATTAATGTTACTAATTGTCAATGACTGACCTATTTTCTCATTTTATCTGATTAGATTTGTGTAATCCCTTTTGGATTTTCCATGTAAACTATTACAGACTCAAGTAGTAATGAATTCATCAGTTCAGAATAGGTAAGGAGAAGCAAGTTGGAGACACATTTTTCTAGATAATTTTACCTTAGAAAATAGAAAATTGGAGCAGGGAAAGGTAATGGGGGCATAATGAGTAAACTTCGAAAATGCCATGTAATTACTAGCAGTAGCCTAGCTAGAATTGCTGCTTTGCATCGTCATTGAGAGACAATATCATCCTCATATTTGTAAACAATTTGTTGGTTTATGCAGCCAATCTAAAAATATATTGTCAAGTAGAGGTAAACCAATCAAGTAAATATCTCTTATTTCTAGCTAATTTTCTAGCAAGAAGAAACATAAGAAAAAAAGGAAGGAAATTAACATTCCATTTGTACTCTGCTTGTCAATCAAAAGAGAAGCAAATGAGTTTATTGTGGTTAAGAAGCTATCACTGGACAAGGCAGCTTTGGGTTAGCATTAAACTTGGGAGTGCACAAATTATTTCTTTTGAGTCACAAAGGGATGGTAATGAGTATCCTGGTGAGAAACCTCTATTGCTCATCAGGCAGCCTCAAAGCTAACATTAATCCAGAGGCTTTGTGAGTGCTGCTCACTAAACACAAAAGACTTTCTTTTCTTAATTTTCATCATTTGGTATTTTATATTTGGAACACAGAAACACAGTATGCAGCCATGCCGGTATTCTCTATTGGGCAGGGACAACAAGAGCAATAAGCTGGACAAAGAGACAAGCCGAATTAAAAAACCAAGAGTTCAAATATCCTCTCAATCAATACAGATATAGCAACAATTAGGATGGAAGAAAATGCATGTGTGACTTGGACTTAACGATAAAAATGAAATGAATAAAATGCAAATGAAGGCTTCTAAGATAATAGTCTGCTACCATAAAAACATAGACTTCTCATTCTCACTTCTTTAAATTGTTGGATTACAATTAACTGACTATCAAAGACATGATTCTAGCTCCTTTTGTACATTAAAATAAAAAGAGAACTAACCAATGGATGGTTTTATTTTTTGAGTGCCGCTTGTTGGATTCCTCGGTTCAAATGCCACCACCTTCATTTCACATTCTCCGAATATTTTAATAATTTAATATTTAAATTAGTAGGAGAATTTGTTGCACATTTGTGCTAATGCCCTTTATTCCTATGACTTAAATATGACCCCAAATTGTCCCACATGAGAACTTGACTTACATGGCTCATTCTATGGATTCATTCATCCACATAATGCGATTTTTAGAAAACTCTCAATATGCAAGGGGGATTAAGTTAGTCTATTACTTTATATATGCACGCATATACTTGAAGTGCTAAAAAATTAGATAAGTATATACATGAGAGAGATGGGGGGGGGAGAGGTTAATACAGATTACAGAAATGTTCTCAGGTAGATTACTGTTTAGTTTTCTCAGAAAATATAACAAAAATCCTATAACTGGATACCACAATGTTGTTTCTACTTCTAACTTGCATACCTGTTCTTTTTATCGGCAATGTCATGTGCTTTTCAGTCAAGATTCCTTGAACCCTGAGACAACTGTAGTCGAATTCCCAGTCAGTGAGTAATGCTATTGTAATGGGGGTAGGAGTTTGATGAATGGCAGAAATTGCTGCTGTCTGTGTCTATATAAAAATCTTCATATCTCATTTCATTTTTCCAGAGATTTTCTTACCCCTTAGTTATAAAGGTATGGCTTTTCTAGCTATTGCTATTTGATTAAAGGAGATTTCAGATTAAAAAGTCATAAATATTGGAGTCTGATAAGTTTCCAGATTTTGCTGACTACATCCTAGGAATTGAGGATAGCAGTGCTTAAACTCTCAGCAATGCTGAAATTTCACAAAGACAAGAATTCATTGAATTGAATAAAAATACTTATTCTGTGTCTTCTTTTAGTTTTATCATTTGCTTTGACAAAATTACATACCACAGATTAACATTTATGATGAGGAATACAAAACCCTTCAAGATTGACTAATGAAATAGAAAGAGGGCTTAATAGCTTGGGAAGATAAGAAAATATATTAATCTTTTATTTTCTGAAATCACAATTTTCTAAGGTTAGATAATAAATGTGGTTTTATTTCATATTTTTAACTCATATTCTGATAACCTCTTGCTTAACTTTTGTGAGTCTAACAAAGGATGTCTCTTCTACTTCACATTGGGATCACTAAATTATGATGGCTTCTCTGAAATAGTAATTTCTGCATGAATGGACAAAGAAATATTCAATGATAACAGCAAAATCAGTTGAAGTCTGACTTCCACCTTCATTTGGACAAAGTTCAACATAAAAATTTCAGGGAATTCCTCATAAGATATATGAAAAGAAATATGGTGAACTTTCAAGGTGATAGAATCTGGACCTGATTACCACTTCTGACACACCCTGTGATCTTGGATAATTTAGTCACTCCAAGCTTCCATTTTTACTTCTAAAAACAGAAGAACATAATACTATTATCTTCAAAGGGAAGTAAATAAGCTATTTCATTGAGCAAATAGATTAGCACAGTGTCTAGCATATTAAGTACTAGACCAATTCATCTTTCTCAAATATTTAGAATTACATAAATGTTCTACTTTTATCAAATTAAAATTTTCTTATCCAATTATTAGCCATTTCAAATTTGAAATTTTCATTGTGACAGAGGTCAATTTATCTTACGTGTTAATACTTAGTATACTAACCAGACATGGTGGTGCAAGCCCATAATTCCAGTCCTTGGAAGGTTGAGACAAGAAGATCTCAAGTTTGAGGCCAGCTTCAGCAAATTAGCAAGTCCCTGATTCAAAATAAAAAATAAAATAGGTGAGAGGTATAATTCCCCAGGGCTTAACCTCCAGTACCAAAAAACAAATTAATATACTAATGTTTAAACTTACAGAAACTACTAATCGCTTCATAGAACTTAGGCAGGGTAGGTGTGTAATAATGACTCAATAAAAAAAATCTTGTTTTGGAATCATTGCTATTGAATTATTTTGGTATTACTTATCAGGTTAGGTTATAACAAACATTGAAGTACATTCAACTAAAGCATATATAGGTGTTTTTGTGTATGTTTTGTTCATTTTAACCTGTGCAAGGGAATATATCACTCCTTACATCACGTATCAGTTAAGACACACAGACACACATAGACACACACACACACACACACACACACACACACACACACACAGATTTCTTCCATGGTGTAAAAAGAAAGTGATTTTATACATTTCTAAATTTTTTCTAAGGTAAAAAGGAAGCAGAAAGGTCCATGCTCCAAATTTTAGCTTTCTATTTTTCCTTAAATATTTGTTTAAGAAAGAATATGTTTTAGAAATGTTACTACACACACACACACACACACACACACACACACACACAAAATTCCATGATTTCAGGGTGTATGAATTGTTGATATTTGTGTAATGATTATGTTTTGCTATAGAAACTCATGTGGTTTGGTGTCTTTGAAACACACACACACACACATATACACATATGTATAATGTATGTATTTTTGGAGATCTATCTATAAATAAGTATAGATATATTGGTAGAGATAGATATCTGGAGGTGGATAGATAGATCTCCAAAGCTAATTTAAGTGATTAGAGGTAATAATGTAAATGAGTTAAGATTGTTACTTTTTTGTCATCATATGGATGTATTTGATTTCTAATAAGCTTGCTCTTTCTCTCATCGCTGTGTCATGAGCCTGCTATGAAACTATTTGTGTTTTAGTTCCTGACAGGTGGAAAAGGCATTCTCCTGTCTTGCTAAACTGTTCTTTGTGGTTGCAGAAGGACAAAATCTATAACCAGGATTCTCTTTCTAATGATAAATGTTTTCTGAAATCTTGATATAGTCTTTCATCTAATGTGTGACATTTACGTATATAGGGCTTTGATAATTTTTCATTTTTATTTTGTACCAATCTTTACCTACTGATTTTAGTCCATTTATTCTTCAAAGTGTAAATTATCACTTCCAAAATTATTACATTTATGTTTACATTGATGACCTCCTGAAGATTATTTTAAATTCCTAAAATCCTCTTTGCTCATTAGTCCAGTGTGCAGTGGTAATGGCTCTAGTTTAGTCTGTATTATATTCAATGTACATGTCAGTATTGAACATTTAATTATTTTTAATGATATGTCAGAGGTTAATCAACATGGCTGAAGTCATAGCTAAGCAGATGTGATCACTGGTATTTATTGTAGAGCATGTGCATAGATGTGACTTTGGAGAGTCATAATTGCAGCTGTGCCATTAAGATAATGTCAAAGTTACTTATTTCAACTTGTAATGGACTAAGTAAATTATGTTCCGTTACCTTTCATCCAGAAATGGGTATTGGTTTATTCTCTCAACAAATTATTTTTATTCTAATTTTCAGACAAGATCCGTAAGTGTTAGAGACATTCAACACATTGTCCAAAGTTGCTTAGTTAAAATTTTTCCAAATGGCAAGTTCTGTATTTTTCTTTTTTAGTATTACTTAGCATCCTTTAATTTGAGAATAATTTAGTATGATTTTTTTTTTTACAAAAAATATGATTGTAATTCTTGGATTACTAAGAAGATAGCTGAGTAAATAGGAAGCATGTCATTTACATAGACACTAGTAAAGACACTGATATTACAAGTTTAGATTTTCAACTATCATTTCTCTTATCTTCAAAATGTAAAAGTTATAGTAGATGACATCTAAGTTTTCACTGGGCTCCAAAATTCCAACTTAGTTCTACATCCTGTAATTAATTATTTTCCCAAATTTGTATTGCCATATTCCAACTCAACTTTTGCAGGAGTGCCATGACAATTCTGTTATCTTTACATCAATGTTCTTCTATCATTCTGGTAATCCTTTAAATCTAAAAAAGTCTGATAAATTTCAAAGCATTTAGCTAACTAGATTTGTTGGTTAACTATTTTAGCTGATGTTTCTGGTCCTTGGCATTAATGACTGTCATTTTATATTGGATGTTCATTTGCTGTATTGGGGCTTTCCTTTCAATTTATTATGTATAGCACAAACATACTTGGCCCTTCTAGGTGCTAGTAGTATCCCTATTCATTGTAACTGCCAAAAATATTTTCAAACATTCCCAAATATACCTCAGGTGACAATCCCTGCTCTACTCAACAATATGAATAAAATATTATATATTGGCCTTCTTATTGCTTATGTGATTTAATAGAAAATAAATTTTTTCTTTTCTTATTGGTAAATTTTGAAAGCACAAGAACAAATATCATTCTCACTAATTGGTAGCCCCTATACAGAGTATTTTGGAGTGGATGTAGTCATCAGTTCTTCAGCTACCGATCTTGACCCCAGGACACTTAGAAATATATACATTAAAACTCTGAGGACTTTATCCTAGATTGTACCTGGTTTGGGGTTTATCTTAAGTTGACAAATTGTTATTTTCACTCATATAAAAAAGAAAGGAAGGAAGGGAGGGAAAGAAGAAAGCAAGGAAGGAAGGAAGGAAGTTATTTGGTGGTGTAGCCCACTAGTAAAGTGTTCCTGGGTTCAATCCCCATGACAGCCAAAAAATAAATAATAAAATAAAAAAAAAGAAATGAAAAAACCTTGATGCGATGTTTTTATACCTCTTGAGACTGGAAAAAATAAAAGTAAATACAATTAAGTCTTATTTTTCTGGATTATCTTTCTTCCTACATCTTTTTCATCTCTCTATGAGTAGAATTCAATACATATATGCAATCAGCTAAGATCTTGCATTCTCCTAAGCCCATGTGGCTTTGCATTAAATGCTTAACATTATTTAAGAGAGTCATCTGTAGCTTATTATAGAAACCATTGCATTATTGTGTAATAGGATATTATAGGAGTTCCCAGGGAGAATATATATATTTTTTTTTTGCTGTTGTTTTCATTTACATGGCATATCTTTTCAAAGAACTTTGCTCATTTAATACATTACTTATTATTTGTTGTGGAGAGAGAGAGGAGAAGGGAGAGAAACATGTATACATAGGGAGAAAATGACAGAAAACAAAAGCTTAGAAAAATTGTTTTACAATGCAAGTAGACTCAGAAACAGGCCATTTGTTGAAATTTCGATTTGAGAAAAAAAAACTAAGAAGAAAAACTTTTCCTATGATTATGTTATTTGGTTTCTTGAGGACACCTGCAACCAATGAACAATGGCTGCTTACTAAGCTCCATAAAACATGGAATTAAAGGTTATTATTTCCCTTTCTTTCTTAATAAATAGCCAGAAGTCTTTTATCTCTGTCTTCATTCTTCCTGTCAAATTCTTGTTAGCAAGATTCTTGTTGCACACAATGAACCTTGCTGTTTAGGGAGCAGGGCCCAAGATGTGGAGAGCATGATTTTGAACTAGTTTACAAAATCAGAGAATAACCCAGAATATTGGGGTGACTTAGAGTTTCATCTGCGTTATATCACGTGTACTGCTGAAAAAAAGAAAGGGTGACCTAATAATAACAGAGCGAGGTGTTGGTTGTGAGGTCCTAGTGATTATTATGCACGTAACAAGAGGTTCTACAGTGGGTGGCACTGATTATAAGTGTTTCTCTGAGTCTTTGAAATTGCTAGTGAATGAATGCACTTGTCATGATCACTACAATAAAGGCAGTAATATCAATAACGAGTATTTGTAAGGAAATCTGGGATTCATATCTTTATAACTTAAAATAGTAAGCATGAAATATTACACATTAGTCTGAACCAAAAAAAAGTTGGTTAAAACAAGATTATTCAGGGCTTTTTGTTTTGTTTTGTTTTTTGCTATTTTTACTGACTTACATTATCAACATTTACTAACAACAGCTATGTGGACTGTGTATATTTTTGTTGTCATTGTTCCTTTCTTACAGAGCAGTGAACTGAGGCTCACTTCCAATGTCTCTTTATTGGTATATGGTAGAGGTGAAGTGGAAAGACCAGGTCTGCCTTCTACCTTCTAGGACAATCTGACACCTTAACATTATGAATAAGCACATTAGAAGAAGAGACCAAACAAAACACACACACATACACACACACACACACACACACACACACACACACACACATAAAATTACACAATTGTTTGAGAAGAAACATGGAAAAGACTCACATTCAGATCTAGAAAGTGCTTTTACTTTTGTGTGTGTGTGTGTGTGTGTGTGTGTGTGTGTGTGTGTGTGTGTGTGTGTGGTACTGGGGATTGAAACCAGGAGCATTCTACCTCTGAGCTATTTTATCTTTTACTTTGAAACAGGATCTCATTAAGTTGTGGAGGGCCTCAGTCCTTTGAGAATTCTGAGTCTTCTTCATGTTTGAATGAGTGGAAGTAGGCCATAATCTGCTGGAGTTTGAATTTCTCCATTGGAAAATAATAATCAAATCTCTTCAACCTTCTGGAAATTTAGTATGGTCCAATGAAATAACACACTTATTTAATCATTAATTAATTTATTCATTTTTGTGGTACTGGGGATTGACCACAGGCACTATACTGATTTTATTAATTGAGATGATGATAAAGCTTCAGTCACTTCTGATTTATGAATGAATTACAAGCTTTTTATACAAAAAAAAAAACCTGTCCTTTAATTTTAGATCCATATTCAATGAACTCTACAGGTCTAGATAATATGTCATCTTGGAAATGTCAATGCTAACATATTCTGACATTTATCTACAATCAAAAACATGGTTTCAAGTTTTTTCCAGTTCATTTACTGGTACAATCATCTGTGTATTTTGGCAAAAACAGAAACATAGCTTTAATTTTCTTAGTAGTCATTCACTCTCATTCCCTATAGCCAATCTATTATCAAATTCTGCCTACTTTTCTCCTAAACATTTCTCAAGTTCAGGAGGAAAACCAGGGAGGAGTATTTTTCTTTTTGGTACTGGGGATTGAACTCAGGGGCATTCTACCTCTGAGCTACACCCCTAGCCCTATTTTTTATTCTTTATTTTGAAACCGAGTTTCACTAAGTTGCGGAGTGCCTCACTAGGTAGCTGAGGCTGGCCGTGAACCCGGATCCTCCAGTCTCAGCCTCCCGAATGCTGGGATTGCAAGCGTGCGCCACCACGCCCGGCTCAGGGAGTATTTTTCAAAATAAGTCCTTTAATGAACTTTATGTATTACTTCATTACCTGTATCTACTACATCCTATTATAATAGATTAGCAACTCAGCCACAAATAATTTTCCTATTTGCCACCCTTGCCATGTCATTTTGTGTACTCTCTCATTCTAATTTGAGGTTCTGGTGTGGGATTTTATTTGGCTACTGGGATGTTACCAAATGTCATACAAAGAGGAACTGAAAAATATTTGCATAGTATCTTCTTTTTCTTATTAAGCTATGTGCCACTGACACCCTGTAAGGCATGACTACCTAGCCTATTGGGTGATGACGTATAAACCAGTCTCCCCAGTTGCACCAACCAGTAAACAAGTAACTCTCAGAGGGAGAGCCATGTAGCTGACCCCACATATGTGAGCAAGCTCAGCTGCATCTACGGTAAGTTGCTGATGTACAGAATAAAGAGCAAAGTAAATGATGGTTGTTTTAAACTTGAGGAAGGTAGGATGATCAGCCAAGGCGAACCTATACATCTCCCCTAAACTTTATTACATTCTGCATATAAAAATTTGTTTGGAAAATGATCTAGTCATATCATTTCTGTTTAATATGCTAACAGCTACCAATTACATTTAGAATAACAACTCCACTCAATGTCATAGAACAAAAAGGCCAGCATACTCTGGCTTCGAAGAACATCTCTAATTTAATCTCATTAGGTTCTGTCTTGTCTCTGTACAGACAAGAGTAGATATCTTCTTTCATGAAAATTCCATGTTCTCCACTTACAGATGGTCTTTGCACAATCTGATTTTCCTCCTAATATTCTGCCCTGTACTTTTTGTCTATTTGGTCATTATTTATCCTTCACATTTCAGTTGAGTCATCACTTCCACAGGAAATAGTACAATGACCTCACTGACAATTTCAGACAATTTATTCCACACCCACTGTCATTGTCAGTGGTAATTGACAGTTGATCACAAGATGTGTTATACATCCTTCTAGCACAGCTACCTTTTCTTGTAGAGGCTCTTCTGGTTGTGATAGTACATATATTTGGTTAATAGCTGTGCTTTTTTAGGAGAAAGGGAACTCCTGGAAGATTGTCACATTGTCTTTTTCACTGTTTTATTCCTAGTGATTAATATTGATGGGAACATAGTACACGCTCAATAAATAACTTGTTGAAAATAGATTTTAGAAAGATTAAGAGAACAAAAAATATTTGTTAGTAGAAATATGCTCAGAACACAGTCACAGTGACACAAAATAATTGTAAAGTTGATTTTATATCACAAGAATATGCAGGTTTCCTAAAATTAACATGTTTAATAATCAGTTGAATAGTTAGGTAAATAAAAATATCTGATATTTAATACCAGAGAATGTGGTAAAAAAAAAAAAGGCCAGGATATTATCCATAAACCTACATTTTTAGTAAGCACTCACAATAATTTAAATACACAGACTTCATAGAATTTACTTTGAGAAATACCAACTATTGAATTTTGCCCACTCACTTTAAATAAAAGTGTTTTATCTATTCCACTTAGAGTATTTCTAGTTACCTATTGAAATGTGCTCAGGAAATATGAATTGATTTTAATATTGGTCTAAGGAAACCATAAATGAAAAAATAAATATGTGCTGAAAACTATAATAACAGAACCAAATATATATATATGTAAATTATTCTTCAGCAACAAAGGCTTTTTATAATTTTGATTTATTAGCCTATCTTATTCCACACCCACTGTCATTGTCAGTGGTAATTGACAGTTAATTGCATATAAAGGGATGGAAACACATCTTGTTCTAAGTCACAGGGAGTCTGCTATTTTTTAAAGGGTATATCCAGATTCATTCAATCTTAGGAGTTGAAAAGGACTTTAAGTCTTCTCCAGTTCAACTGACAAATTGTGACTCAGTGTTCTGATGAAATTAATCCTAGTCAAGATATGCAATTCAGCTGGGCGTGGTGGTGCTCTCTTGTAATCCCAGAATTTGGGAGGCTGAGACTGGAGGATCCGAGTTCGCCGCCAGGCTCAGCTACTTAGTGAGGCACTCCGCAACTTAATGAGACCCTGTTTCAAAATAAAGAATAATAAATAGGGCTGAGGTATAGCTCGGAGGTAGAATGCCCCTGAGTTCAATCCCCAATACCGCAAAAAAAAAAAAAAAAAAAAAAAAAAAAGTTGATAAGTTGATTGTTCCCCATTCAAAAGAAAACATTTTTATTATTTTGTTGACATTGAGTATATGGGCTTGCCTATATTCACTAAACTTGAGTCCTCTGGCATTTCTTGAAGGAAATAGTCATGGTGTCACCTCTAGATAATAAAGTGGGAAGAGAGAGCCCCGATGTAACATTTACTTGGCCAATGAACAGAACCCTCCCAAATTCAAATTGGGAAGAATCTCTTGGTAGTTTCTCATATTTTCTCTCTGTCTTTCCCTTTATAGTGATTGTATGTGGTATAGCCGAGGGTCAGAGATTAAGAATAAAATGGCCAGGACACAGCTAATAAATTAGAGAACAGATGTTCATTACTTCCTTATGTTCTGAGGACAGCAATATGCACAGAAATCAAGAGCAAGCAAATATAGTATTATTATGATGATGGATTTAAAAAATTCCTCAATATAGACATTTAGTGAGGTAGGCTTGATTTACATGGGCAATCTCTGTTGTCCTAAAATAATTGTCTTATTCTAATTGAAACAGACAAACAGATCTGGAAGTTTTATGTGCTCCTTCCCTCTAGTCAGCCCTTTACTCTTTCAGTTTGGCTACATGCAAACCATTGTCAATTATAAAGGGCGTGGGTGTGCATGTGCATGTGCGTGTGCATGTGTGTGGGGGGGTGTGCATGTGATACTGGGATTGAACATTGGTGACCTCAACCACTGAATTACATTCCCAACCCTTTTTATTTTAAATTTTGAAGCAGTATCTCACTTGCTCAGGCTGGCATTGAGCCTCAACCCTCCAAGTAGCTCAGAATAAAGGAACACCCCTTCCACCAACCAAAAAAAAAAAAAGGGCGAGGTATTGGTTACTTTTGATAAAAGAATATCTTTTAAACAGGAAAATTAGATTTGTTATAAAAAGTACCACTTAACATATAGTTATACTAAAAGACATATGGTGTAATAATTTCTGTACCGCTAGATGACTATCATGAAAAATGGGACCAAGTACTCCTTAATCAAAGCATATAATAACAATGTTTCCACAGTAGACAGCAAGCAAGGATCAGTTAGTATTATCAGCTGTTACTTGTACTTAGGGTGTAGAATAGTATTGGTTTAGTTGAATATTATTTTCCATCACACATGGGGAAAGGGTAACAAGATAAAATTTAAATCATTAAAAAGCAATTATGGGTTTATGGGAAAACTTTTGTTTATTCATTGCCTTTTATTTGACAGTTCTTAATGGGAGGACAAATAGGGTACCTAGGAGTTTATAATAGCTAATTCCACTTTGTCTGTGTGTATTTGCTTATATGTATATGCATATGTCTTTGTGTGTATATACATATATATATGTGTGTGTGTATATATATATATATATATATATATATATATATATATATATATGTTTGTGTGCATTGGTATGTTTTGAGAATTTGGCACAGATCTTGTGAAGTTCTACATGGAAAATATCTTTGCTATTTTATTCTTCTTTCCCTTGAGTTCATAATGATGATATTATCATATGATAATGATGAATTATTAGAGGTTTCTTTGATCAAGTAAAAGAAATACATAGTAGAGGTAAATAACTATTTTCTTCTCATTTGAACTCTCAATGAGTAAGTGCAAGTTTCCCAAACGCACTTTTCAAATCTTATATTTTTAAAATGATTTTCCTTTTAGTTGGCTTGGCAAATGTACTGAGCTGATATCTGCTTTATAAAAGTTTCTAATATTCTGAAAACAATGGATTCTAACATTTAGTATCTCATTATGTTCTTATTTAGGATTATTCACCAATCTTTATATTCAATGGTAATAATATTCCATAATACACAGCAAGTTGAGACTTATGCATATTTGTCTACCATTCTCTTGTTCAAATTTTTGTTTTGACTTGCTGTCAAGAATTACAAAATGTCAGCCGGGCGTGGTGGCGCACGCTTGTAATCCCAGCATTTGGGAGGCTGAGACCAGAGGATCCAGGTCCGCAGCCAGTCTCAGCTACCTAGTGAGGCACTCCGCAACTTAGTGTGACTCGGTTTCAAATTAAAGAATAAAAAATAGGGCTGGGAGGTATAGCTCGAAGGTAGAATGCCCCTGAGTTCAATCCCCAGTACCGCAAAAAAAAAAAAAAAAAAGAATTACAAAATGTCTTAATGAGGTAGCTGAGCACAATTTCATGGAAGTTGGTAGAAGATAGGACAATCCTGAGAGAAAGCCTTGGTATGTAAAGGAGAATTTAAACTGGGCAAGATGACATCTCTATTTCCAGTGGATTCTAAGAAGAGGAAGCTTGCCCCTAGGGAAGTTGAATGTTTATAATTGATAATAAAAAGTAAGGACTTTGCTTTGGAGGAAGACATTTTTCACTTCCAAAGATACGGCTATGTAAGATCATTGCAAAGATAATCTGGAAAAAAATGAAATTGATGCCTCACTCATAAAACATGCAAAAAGCAAACAAAATCCATGAGAATAATTTTCCAACTTTTTTTTCCCTCTCAGAAACAGTATGAGTTAGTGGAATTTTTATTAGAAACTCTAAAATAGTTACTAAGTCAGAAATTTATGAATCTGAGTGCTGAAATTGTCTAATACGAATGTTGTTTCCATGTTTTTGTAAATAAATAACTATATTGGAGCAATTTTCAGATTCCTAATATAAAAAAGGCGTAATAATATAAAATATGTCAGAATAAGGCATTCTTAGAAAATTATAATACAAACTTTTTCAGGCAAAAGACTTATTTTGAAAAGACCCGGACTTCTTTGAATTCTTAAGTATTCTTTTTTTTTTTTTTTTTGGCAGTACTGAGGATTGAGCCCAGGGGCATTCTACCCCGAGCTACACCCCCCAGCCCTATTTTATTCTTTATTTTGAAACAGGGTCTCACTAAGTTGCATTGGGCCTCACTAAGTAGCTGAGGCTGGCCGGCAAACCAGGATGCTCTGGCCTCAGCCTCTCAAATACTGGGATTACAAGTGTTCTCCACCACGCTCGGCTTTTGAGTATTCTTATGGGAGAAGATTAACAATTTGCAAACATCCTTAAGTCATTTTCTTAGGATATTGATTTGCAAACTTAGGTTTTCACTCATCAAATTTTCTTAACCATTGTGATTCAAGTTAATATATGCACAGATAAAATTAAACTTAGGCTTTGTCGTTAGTTTTAATGGATTTCATCAGTGTTTTATTTATTAAGACTACTAAGAACTTAGTATGGGAATGGGGGAGGATTTTCATCCTTTGCATTATAGAGAAGAGCATAACCAAACAAATTTCTTTAAAAGAAATTTAGAAATTCTGTAAATTTATAGAAAATTATTTTAATTACGTTTTTCTGTTTATAACTCCTACTGGCAATTTAGAATTGTAGTATACATAACTGGAGAGTAATTTGTAATAATTGAATACATTGTTTTTACTTGTTTGCAATTCCTGTTCTCTTAAAATTTGTTATATAAAGCAGCAATTTAAGAAGTGCAACATATTTTCAACCTGACTTTGTGTTTGCATGAATCATTAAACCACAAAACTGTCTACTGGGAAATATGAATCCCCACTGGGAAACAATGGAGCATAAAAATAACAATTGTTTTGATTTCAACCTTAGTGTTTAACCACCATGTTTATCATATAACAGGTGCACTATGTAAGAAATGGTATAAGAAGACATTACTATAATTTGAATTTTATTTAACATATATGAATTAGAAACCTATCACGGTATGAGTACTGTATAAAAAGTAGGAGATGAGAGGCAGATTTAGTAGGAAAATAAAGACCCTTCAATTTCCAGGTCTCCGATCTGCCTGAGCCCCACTCCCTTTTCTTCTTTCCTTCCTTTCTTTTGTCCTTTTTTACCTTTTTTTGTCATCCTCCTTCTCTCCTTCTCTTTTTCCTCTATATAGTGTAATTTTTTTGTTAATTTCAAGAAAAATCTGATAGGTACTTTCTGCAAACAGAGATGCAATGTCATAAATTGCTAAAATTACATGAGGCCTTTCGGGAGCATATGCAGCTATAAAGCTTAGTTCTGCCTGGAGATTGTCTTTTACTTTATCATTATTTATTTTTAGAGTTGGTTTTTAATTATTTTTTCTTTCCCAATTTAAAAAAATGTTTTGCCTCAATCATTGGACGCATTGAGTTTCTTCCTAGGGCTAAACAGCTGAAAGTATTGCATGCTCTTACTCATATGTAAAATCTGAAAAAGTTGATCTTATAGAAGTTGAGAGTAGACTGGTGCTTATCAGAGTCTTGGAGCACAGAGTGTAAAAAGGGATGAGGAAAGGATGACCCATGAGTATTAAGTTATAATTGTACAGAAGTGGGAAGTTCTGATGTGCTGTTTCACAGTAGGGTGATTATAGAGAACAATCATGCATTGTATGTTTCAAAAAGCCAGAAGAAAGGACTTTGGAGGGTTTTATGATAAGTGTTTAGGAGATAGATGGGTTTAACCTGACTTAAACACTACATACAATATATGCATTTATTGAAGCATGACATAGTATGCCTTTTATACGTACAACTTCCATGCGTTGTTATCAGTTAAAGTAAATTTAAATTTAAAAAATCAGATTCTATTTTGAGCCTAAAAAGAAAAGGTGACAATTTAAAGTTTGGTATCTGTTTTGGTGGCTCCTGAGATTTCCTTTCAGGAGACCATTAGTCTCATCCCGTAGCTGCTGCTATAAGTTCAGATGCTAATAGCACGAATTAGCCCCCACCCTACTACCAGAAAAGTAAGTGCTTGGGGAAGGGCTCTGGAACAGGGGTTCTTATGCTGGTACTGTACACCAGAATATTCTGGAAGGAATGTGAAATCACTGAGTTGAGTTTCTGTCCTGAATCTGCAGAGGAAAATGAGAGTGTGCATTTTAAAGAAGGTTCTGTTGGTGCTGGTCATGCAAAAAAGGCTTAAGGTAACTCTCTTGCTTGGACATTTACCCTATCTTACAAAGAGTAAAACAATAAATAAATAAAATATTTAAGTGTGTTTTTTTTTTTTCTCAAACGTCATCTCCGTCTTTAGATCCGATCTGGAGTAGGCTTTCTCTGATTCCACAGTCTTACTCAGCTCTTTCACCCTCACCAAGTGTTTCCCTCACAGTCTCAAAGGGATTTCTACAAGTATACTCTCCTAATAAATATCATGCGCTGGAATCTTGGCCCAAGCCCTACTTCTAGGAAATGAATATAACCCCAGAAATAATTTCTCTTCAAAGTAATTGAACAATGTTTATACTCATGAGTTGTCTTGATATCATGTGAGTATTTTGACCTTGCTTCCCACGTCAGCTGCAGAAACTCTGTGGTCATTGACTCTATCACCTCTCTACACTTCCCTCTATCTCTCCATCAAGGAATGAACAGAAATGGAAGTTCTATTGATTGATCTTTGAAGCTAAGATGTTCATCTTGCCTAAGTGGAAATAGGATCTGTAGAATATATCTGGGTACACTTGGTATGACATATAATCTCTAGCAGTAAGCCTAGGAATACAAATATGTAGAGTAATAAAAATAGAAAAGAACATGGGTCTAAATTAATCTGCGTGTATAATAATTATTACTCAAAATACATACTTTTGGCAATCAATACTTTTAATTTTTCTTAAGATTCTCGAATATTTACATATTTTTTGTGATTTGTTTAAATCGCTTAAATTTTTTGGCAGATGTAGTCATCACTACTTACTTAACAGATAAGCAGTTATGCTTAATTTAAAGAAATTAGCATGGAGGAGGTCCTCTAATTCTTGTTTTTTGGGCAGCAACTTTAAGAAAGGAGATGACATAATATTGAGATATGAATAAGAGGCCTCAATTAAATAAATTTAATAAACACAGATCTCCATTTATTATGGTTGAGAAGGAATTCTAGTGACAGTGACATTCCTATACTCTTGGTTTTCACTCCTTTAACGATACAAGAAATATGCATACAGACACACAAATACACAATCATGTTTTATGTGGTTATGTGCCATATAAGTTATGGATTAAGAAATAAATATTTTAAAATGAAATATTATATGATTATATAAAGAGTAAATTATGTTATTAAACTTAATTCTACAATCTTGTGGCAAGAAAAGTGTTCAGAAGAAATATGCAGTTGAGTATAAAATTGCTATGGAACTTATTATTTAGAGAAATTATTTAGAAGCAAAAGCTGTTAAACATCAATGATCTCCTAACTACATTTATTGATCTATTATTTGTTCATTAGAAAACACTCAAATTTAATAGTTTTATTCAAATAAACATCTTATTTCATAAAGTGAAAAAAGACAAAAAAAAGCTTATAGAAGATACAGTGTGCATTAGTGAAAGACACCATCAATAGAAGAGAAGTTGTAAATGATTTTACTGAATTTAAGTTCTATTTTTCAAAAGGAATCTGAAGCTGGATTATTCACTAATTGGCAACACTCCTCCATCATTTTAACTAAAAGTGGTAGCAAAGATTTGGGGATTTAAGAATTTATACTCTTTTATTTGTTAGTTTGAAGGTTTTATTTATCAAAGAAAATGAGAGATGCTCTTTTTTGTCTTCCTTTGCTCAAACCAGCTTGTCATCCTCTGAGGCTAGCTTGTGTGGTTTAGTTCTAACACATAACTCTTCTGCAAATATTAGTGTTACTCAGCTTCAAATGCCACACTTTCCTGAACTGTAAAATAGGAAACAGAATGCTGACCTCAGGAGTTACTGTGATAATTAATTGATTATCAGTAAAGAGTATCAAACAATGAATGCCTGCCACATTGCTCAGCACCTATATTTGTATTTACTATTATCGCCCCCATTTACCCATGTCCCAGGTGGTATTTTTGTTGCTGATGTTATTTCGCCTTTTAAATGTCATCACAAGCACTTTCCCAACTTAAGTAAACTTGCTTTTGGGGTGATAAAATTCCTATATCTCACAATGTCAAATATACTGTATTTCCCTTTTGTCACTTAGAACACAATTAAAAAAAAAAACACAAGATGAAATACAAAAATTCATTTAAGGATTAAAATCATACTAGTGTTTTAAAATATATTATCTGGTTGACTAAATACAGGATTAGAAATATTAATATAAGCTATAAAGTTCTATATACATTTATGTAACATTATTATTCTTATCTGTTCCCAATTTCTACCCTTATAATAATTTCAGTGGTGGATATTTTCAAATAGGTCTATATGAGAGTGTTCATAATTTTATACCTGAATACTCTAATTAGTGGTAGCTTTATTTTCCATCAAATGTGAACATAAAATATGCATGCCGACTATGTAACTAGGAGAGGAAGAACCTTAGTTTTTAGAACTTACATCTTGGTGGGGTGGGAATAGAAAAAAATAAAAAGTATTGATAAATAAAACTTTAATATTGGTATGCGCTATAAAATAAACCTGGGCAAAGTAATAAAGAATACCAGGGGGAAAGAGATGTGTGGAAGGATTGTTTTAGCTCTAGTGATCAGAGAAAGCATCTCTGCAGACCTGACAGATAAGAAGCCAGTTTTGTGAAGATCTAATACAATGGCAATTCAAGTTAAAGAAATACATGATAAAAGAAACCTAGGCATGGCCAAGTGTGGTGCAAAGACCTACAATCCCATTACCTGTGAGGCTGAGAGAAGAGGATTGCAGGTTTGAGGCCAGTGTACAGGGCCCTACTTCAAAAAATAAAAATATAAATAAAAAATCCTGGGGAAGTAGCTCAAAGTAGGACACCCCTGGGCTCAATCTTCAATACTAGAAATAAACAAACAAACCTAGCCTGTTTAAGAAATAGATAAAGACTAGTGGGAAAGAACGAGGAGGAAAAGAGATCACAGTAGGCATCAGAGAGAACATGGAGAACCATGTGAGACACAGAGAAGTTGATATACTTAGTTTGGTTTGCAATGAGAAGTCATTGGAGAGTTCTAAGAGGAGTGTGCCCTGAGATTTATGTTCTCCGTTGTTGCAATATCAGAATATCAGAAATCCTATGACGGTCTACCTTATTCCAATCCCATCTGTCAAATTTAATATATTTATAATTTTAATGGGCACTAATCATATTTTGAAGGCATTATACATTCATTCATTTGTTGTAAATCATTGGGTTTTTATACCACTGACAACAGTTAGGCACAGAGGTACAGGTGTAGGGAATAAAACTTTATAGAAGAATCACCCTGCACATCTCTAATCAGCCACTGTTCATAATTAGCTAAGCATCTATGCACATAGGTGCCTTCATTTTGCATCTCTCTTTAGGCCTACAAGTCCCAGCAGAAGCTTGTTACATTTATTGAGGAGTAAATTAACAGCACAGTGCTTCAAGCAAAATCATGTATTTTAATTCTGTTACAACTTCAGGCTTTCTGCCTTCCGTGCTGCAATCCTCTGACAATGAACGGAACAAACTCACAAATGGAATGCTGAAATAGTTCTGTCAGCTGGGCGAATCATGTTAGTGTTCTTCTGTGTTTGGTAGAAATGAATAGTATCTCTTAATACAAAAGTTTTAGAAAATGGGATAGTACAAATGATACAAAAAATCCTTGAACACTTTATGTAGGCAATACTAGCTGATCTCTTTTCATAACAAAAGTCATTCCTATTTCAAATGTTCTAATTCCCTTTAAGTTACCTTCAATATCCTTGCTGAGAAACAGCAATGGCAGTAGATTGAGAGCCATCTTTCAAAGGAGCCTATTTGACAAGGTATAAATGGCTAACACTCCCATACTTCCACTGATACTGTATAGAGGAAGAAATTGGCATTACAAAAGAGGAGCTGCTCTTAAACCAAGTAACTTCCATTGAGTCACTTACAGAAGAAGAAGGACTGGAAAACTGATAGCTCAAACTAATTAAACATACAGAAAAAATTGGCCAATGGCAACCTCCTGATAAGGCATTAAAATATATGGAAAAAAATAATAAAATTTAATTTAAAATCAGGAACAAAGATGCATTTGAATGTTAAAAGCAGATGATGAGATCAATAATTTAAAAACAGATATCTAGCAATATTAACTCATCCTGAAGAAAATCTGCCTTAAGAGAGGGGAAAAATAATTGTTCTGTTCCTTTCATTATTCGAGGATGAGTACTTATGTAATATTATCACTTTCATAATTATATCTATGATATTTGGGCTTGCTACAAGTTCACCTTGTAATGAAGGAAAGAATAAAATCATTACATGTAATTATATACACACACAGAAGCAAAAAGTTCATTACCTGCTCTTGCTCAGATGTTTCAACAATTAGATCATAAGTATATTTACTTATTATGTATATCACTGTATGCAGGGAGCTAAACTAACAACCCATACTTTTTCTGATGTTTAGAATCAATAAAAAGTCTTATTCTACAAACTGTGCTAAACACACAGATCTTAAACTACATTGTAAATTCAAAATAATGATACCTGACTAAATATATCTATGCCTCAGTTTACATGTGCACATGACTACTTATTACGGAAATTAATAGGATTTGAAGTTTCTTTTCAGTTTTCAATGACATTTATTAACTTTTCAAAAACATTACACTTTTTTTGGCTTTAATGATATTTCATTTATGAGGCATAGATATTGGAAGAACTTTGCTTCATTTTTCTTTAGCTATATTCCTACATAGAAATCAAACCAAGTTTAATGTATTATGTAGTTTTTCTTAGGAATAAAAGAAAATAGACTGATTCCATTTGTCTTGATAGAAGGAAAGAGACCATAGAAACTACTGTAGGATAGATGGCATGTGAACAGGGCATGTTCTAACATTGTACCTTGCTGGTTTTCTCTGTACAATTCACTCAACTGAAATTTACGAAAACTGAGAGGTTTATTGCATAGTGCTTATCATTACACAAATAGCCTTGTCAACAGTATCGCATAGGACAATAATCTTTTAAAAAGGTAAATTTAAACTTTGTGCAAAATGCATGTAAGAGATTTTATTGAAGGGTTTTCTTTGGAAAAAAAAATATAAGGTTGTAAAAACTACACTTCAAGTGAATTATTTTGAATAAATAATGAAGTGAAAGTGGGCAGAACCAATAGCCAGTGTTATTTGATTAAAAACAGTTTTCCATGCTTATAATTTTCTCTCATCCATATCTTTATCATTTATCTTCTGCATAATGATACTGAAAATTTGATATTCCATGTATGCTATATTTATGTATAATATACTTTAATATAAAAACTTGAATTAGGACAATTCAACAGCTTATATTGTAGAATGTCTTACATGGACTGGAAAATTATATGCTAAAATGCATAAGTCTGGTAAGCAGTAGAAAGCACTAGAAAGATTTCTAAAGTTTTATGTCTGTGATATAATATTGCTTAAACATCAATCAAGTAAAATGTATGCAAAACTAGAAAAAAAACTGCACATTATGTTTTTCCTTCTGAAGAACTTTCAACATATTTAACAAGAATGTAAAAATCTAATTGCAAAATGATGATACAAATGAAGCCATCATTTTAACTTGTTAATTTTATGACAGGAGAAATGGCCAGTGTTCAAGTGACACATTGTCCTAATTCAAGTTTTCATAAATATAAACTATTTTATAAGAAGAACATGGTATAGTATTATCAAAATGATCTGGAAAATGTTAAACAGAATTACTGAAAAATGCAATGATTAATTAGTAGACTTGACCAGGTTATAGATAGAATTAAGAGGCTTAAGATAGTATAAAATGTAAGCCAGGCAGGGTGGCACATGCCTGTAATCTCAGTACTTGTGATATTGAGACAGGAGAATTGCAGAATTGAGACCAACCTCAGAACTTAGCAAGACCCTAAGCGACTTAGCAAGATTCTGTTTCAAAATAAAAATAAATCAATAAAACAAAAGGTCTGTGAGTGTAGCTTGGAGGTAGAATGCACCTGAGTTCAATTCTGAGTACAAAATAAATAAATAAATAGAGTATAAAATACATGAGTAATTCTCAATAATTATTTGCTGTTAAATAACAATAATAATTATGTTTTATCTGTAGGTTAATGATGGACCTTGATTTACATTTTCCTCAAATAGGAAAAAATAGTTTTATCCATATTTGATAAGCAACTTTAAAAATTTATTAAGAGTTCATTTTCATAGAAATTCTACTTCATGCTTAGTTCTTCATTTTTGGAAATTGTAAGTAACTATACGAGCTATTTTGTCCTGGTTTACTTTCAGTCAAAAAATGATGCTATTTGTCATTTGCCATTGTTCATATTTCTTTAATTTGTGAGTTTTTTAAAATTATACTTCCAATCCACAAAATGAATAGATTATTTTAAAACTGTGTGTTAGAGGAAGGAAGATGGTGACATAGAGGGAGACATCATATTTCAGCTGCTCTGAGAGTCAGAATTGAAATGTGGTGGAATCAAAGCCAGAAGGGAAAAAAAAGAACTGTGAAGAGTTCCACGATTCACACTTGGTAAATGCAGGGTGGCAGTGGTGATGTCAAAGACCTGGCTACTCAGAAGACCCAGCCATAACCTGGAGTTGCAGCTGAACCCATCTCTTTCTTGCAGGGTCCTGGAGCAGGACTCATCAAGACCATAAGTTAACAAGCCACCCAAGTGGCAGAATACCACCCTGCTCAGCCACAGGGACTTGCATGGGAAGGGATTGACTTGTGAGGCCTGAGACTTTGCAAATCACCCCCATGGAAGAGGGGGTGGGGACTACCGTTGGACGCAGCAGAAGAGTGAGTTAGCAGACAGCACCTAGAGACATTCAGACAGGAGGGACCTATAGTTTGCAGTTTGTCAAGCCCATATAGGGTGTCCAGGAATCATCACCACATGACACCTAGATGTGATGTGTGGGGGAAAAAAAAAAAAAGTCAGCTTACTGAATTACAGGCTTGGAAAATAATAAAATTGTACCTGGCCATGTTTGGGTGCTACAAGCACCAACACCAGAAGCCAAAAAGGGCACACATGATTGCAGCCACCCAGAGAAGCAGTGGTGTCCTTGGGCTAAAAAACTAAGCCACCCAAGCCCCAGGCTTTGAACTGTACAACCTCTCCATGCCAGAACTTGGGTCTTGGGCAAAGAACCACTGTGGTACCAACTTGCCGGGCCACACCTGGAGGCCAGGAGGCTAAGGGCCCGGCAGGATTTCACTTGATCACAGCTACAAGCTGGGTACCCAACACTCTCTCCACCAGTAGAGTTCATGCCTGGCATGTATGTATGCTAGTGTCTGAAAGTATTTGATGTGATCATAACAAGCCTAATAGGGGAGATGTACCAGGACCATCAAAGCTCAGTGAGCTAGGCCACAAGCTTGGAACATAGCAATTGTCAGGTTTGCTGAGCCTAGGCCCACTGGCCACAGAGGATGGAGGTCAGCACTTTGCAGTATCATGGGCTCACAACCAGCAAAACAACAGTGGTATCTGTGGGGCATTAAATTCCAACCAGCAGACTGCAGGCTCTGAACAAAACATCATAATCTCTGACCCTGAGAAATTTGGGCCTGGAGAGCACAGCGGCCTCTAGACAATCAATCTTGTTTGCTTATACTAACAACTAAATTCGGTTTAAGAGGCTTTGAGGGACAAACTCAAAAGTTTGATTATGCAAGTCAGGTTGGTAGAGGCAAATATATACCCTCAGCATAAAGGGGAAACAAATAGACACAAGACTCACACCCAAGAAGGTTAGAAGGTTCCAAGACAACATAAATACAAACATGAGAACTCTGAAAATATGAGGATAAGGAACAGTGATTAAACAATAAACTCCCACAATTCAACAAGGGAGATCACCAATACTGATATGCAGGAAATGTAAGAAGGAGAACACCAAATTTTGATCTTCAATCTGATGAAAGGCCTCAAAGAAGGTATACAGGAAATGAAGTTGGAAATTGAGGCTCTAAAAATTACCAAAAAGAGACTTTGAACGAAATGAAGTCAGTGAATGAATTAAAAACCACAATAGAAACCAACTCTGGCAGGTTAGATCATGTGGAAAATAGGGTATCACACTTGGAAAACAGTTCATTCAAAAATGAAAACATAATGAGCAATATACAGAAGACACTACAACAACACATCCTAAACATTCAAGAAATATGGGACAATGTGAAATATCCAACTTAGCAATAAAAGGCATTAAAGAAGGTCTAAAAGCACAAATCAAGGGTATCAGAAACCTTTTCAGAGAAATAATTTTAGAGAATTTTCCAAACGTACAAAAAACTTGAACATCCACCTCCAGGGGACACTCAAAACACTATTAGGACAATATTAAAGAATTACCTCCCCACACCATGTAATAATCAAAATGACTCATATAGAGGCCAAAGAAAGAATCTTAAAAGTAGCAAGAACAAAAGAACAAGTGACATTCTAGGGCAAAATAAAAATCCCTCCAGACTTCTCAACTCAAGTTATGAATGCCAGGAGGATCTAGTATGACATACTCCAGACCTTGGAAGAAAACAATTCAAACCAAGACTGCTATATCCAACAAATTTATCATTCAAAATTGATGGAGAAATAAAAACATTTCACAACAAGCAGAAACATAAAGAATTCATGACTACCAAGCCAGCAATAGAGAAAATACTTCAAGAAATAAAGCACAAAGAAGAAAAAAGAAGCAAATTCCAGAAACAGAGAAGAGGCAAACTCTACCAACTAAGCAAAGGAGAAATAACACTACATCAAACAAAAAATAGAACTCAAAATGACAGGAAAGAAAAATAGTATCTCATAATACTGAATGTCAAAGGTCTTAACTCCCCAATTAAAAGATATAGACTGACAGTGTGGATTAAAAAACATAACCCAACTATATACTCCTCACAAAAAAACTCACTTTACAGTCAAAGATATCCACACACTAAAGGTGAAAAGATGGAAAAAGATATACCATGCAAATGGAGACTGAAAACAATCAGGAGCATCAATGCTCAGATCTGACAAAAAAGACTTTAAATTAAAACATATCAGAAGAGGCAAAGCAGGTCACTTCTTATTAATAAAAGGAAAAATCCAACAAGAAGATATGAGAGTAAACTTTTATGCCCCAAATGTGAGTGCACCCACTTTTGTAATACAAACTTTTCAGGACATCAGGCCTCAAATAGACCCAAATACAATAATATCAGGATACATCAACACATCAATCATACCACTAGATTTATCTTCCAGACAAAAGATAAATAAGACTTTTCAGACCTAAAGAACACTATAAACCAAATGGACCTAATAAACATATATAGAATATTTCAACCAGCAACAGCTGAATACATATTCTTCTCAGCTGCCCATGGAACCTTTTCTAAAATAAGCTACATCCTGGGCCACAAAGCAAGCACCAGCAAATTTTAAAAAATGTAATATAATTCCCTGAATCTTCTCAGATCACAGCAGAATGGAAATAGAAATCAACAACAAGAAGACCAAAAGAAATTACATAAATACATGGAGATTGAGCCGGGTGTGGTGGCACATGCTTATAATCCCAGTACATGGGAGGCTGAGACAGGAGGATATGGGTTCGTGGTCAGCCTCAGCTACTTAGTGAGACCCTATTTCAAAATAAAGAATTAAAAAAAAAATAGAACTGGGGATGTAGCTCGGAGGTAGAATGCCCTTGGGTTCCCAGTACCACCATAAATTAATTAATTAATTAAAAAAATAAATAAAATACATGGAGACTGAATGATACACTCTTGAATGAGGATTAGATCAGAGAAGAAATTAGGGGAGAAATAAAAAAATTCCTAGAATTAAATGAATTGAGACATGACATACCAAAATCTATGGGACATTTTGAAGGCAGGGTTAAGAGAAAGTTTTAGAGCACTGAGTGTGCACATAAGAAAACAGAAAGTCACGAAGTAAACAACCTAATGATACACCTCAAAGACCTAGAAAAACAGAAACAGTCTAATCCCAAAGCCAGTAGAAGGCAGGAGATAATTAAAATCAGAGCAGAAATCAACAAAATAGAGAAAAAAGAAATACAAAGCATCACAAAACAAAAAGCTGGTTCTTTGAAAAGACTAAAAACCTCTAGCCAACCAAACTAAAAGAGAGAATCAAGCCAAATTATTAAAATCAGAAATGGAAAAGAAGACATAACATAACCACAGACAATGGGGAAATTCAGAGGATCACCAGAAACTATTTTGGAAATTTATACTTCTATAAACTGGAAAATATGAAAGAAACTGATGGATTCCTAGACACATAGAAAGTACCTAAATTGAACCAAGAGCATATATTAAAAAAAAAAAAACTAAACCAATAAACCAATCAATATCAAGCAAAGAGATAGAAACAGCAATAAAAAGCCTGCCATCAAAGAAAAGCCCCAGTTTAGATGGATTTCCCACTGAATTCTACAAAAACTTATACAAAAAAAAATCTCCCTTGCTCCTGAGTAGGCAGAATAAATATAATCAAAATGGCCAAAAGTGATCTACAGAGTCAATGCAATCCCTATCAAAATACCAATGTCACAGACCTAGAAAAATCAGTCCAAAATTTTACTTGGAGAAACATAAGACCTGGAATATCCAAAGCAATTCTCAGTAATATGAACTATGCAGAAAGTATTACAATAATTAACTCCAAATTATGCTACAGAGCTATAGTAATAAACAGCATGGTATTGGCACAAAAAACAGACACATACCAATGGAACAGAATAGAAGATACAGAAACAAACCCACATGTGTACAGCCAATTGATTTTTGACAAAGTTACCTATGTTTCTACAAAGGTGCCTTTTCACCTATGTTGGAGAAAAGACAGACTTTTCAACCAAACAGGAAACTGGTTATCCATTTGTAGAAAAATATAACTAAATCCTTATCTCTCAACCTGCACAAGAGTCAACTTGAGATGGATCAAAGACCTGAAAGTTAGATCAGAGACTCT
>PVLC010020428.1:0-29266 GCA_004027655.1 Graphiurus murinus | reverse complement strand
AAACCTTAAACAGAAGATGCAATGATTAATTATGTGAACTTTAAAACTTTCATGCAATCTCCTCACTATTATGAATGCACTCTTAACAAGTTTGTTGTTTCTCATTCATAGTCATAGAAAATCCTGAAGGGCTACAGAGCAACAAGCACCTTGAAGGGGAGGAAGAAAGAGTGGTGACAGAAACTAGAAGGAAGAGGAGTTAGCAGTGCTGGTAAGCAAGCCTCACATTTCAGTGCAAGATGAAAACATTCTAGAGATCTGTTGTACTATACTATCTTTAACACTACTGAACTTACACTTTAAGTGGTGGAGACAGTAAATTTAATGTGTTTTTTTTTACCACAATTAAAATACCAGTTTGCACTAAAGGCTGCTGTTATGGTTAGAAGTAGAATGTCCCCTGAAAACTCAAGTATTAATGTTTGGAGTTGATATAATTAAGTCACGAGGGTTATAATCTCATCAGTAGATAAATTCACTGTAATGGATTGGGTGGTAACCTAGGCAGGTGAGGTATGGCTAGAGAATGTAGGTCCCTGAGGTATGGCCAGAAGGACTGTGCTTGGGTTTTCGAAACTCCTTGAGTCTTTGCTGTCTCTTGCTTCTGCCACCATGATGTGAAAGCAAAGCTTTGCTCTCTCCTGCTCTCTTGCTCCTGGCCTCCCTGTTGTGAGAACAGAGCTCTTGCTCTCTCTCCCTCTCTGCTTCCCACCACCGTGCTCTGAGCTCTGTGGACCCTGGCCTCACATGCACTGAACCCTGACATCTCCAGAAACTGTCTTCCATTCTATAAGTTGTGAGGTCAGGCTCACTGGGTCACAGCAAGGAGAATGTTGAGCAAGACAGCTGCACTGAGCCGGGCGTGGTGGCGCACGCTTGTAATCCCAGCATTCGGGAGGCTGAGACCGGAGGATCCGGGTTCGCGGCCAGCCTCAGCTAACTAGTGAGGCACTCCACAACTTAGTGAGACTCGGTTTCAAAATAAAGAATAAAAAATAGGGCTCAGGGTATAACTCGGAGGTAGAATGCCTCTGAGTTCAATCCCCAGTACTGGGGAAAAAAAAAAAAAAGACAGCTGCACTGAGAAGTAGGAACTCAAAAAGGAAAACAACTCCTAACTGTGCTCTTAATACACCTCCCAATAGCTGCTCAGGGTACCGAGAATTGCAGGCTGGCAAGGGAAAAGAATCTATATGCAGAGTGTGCTTTGACTTGTCCATTTCCATAACACCCTATTTACACTGAATCTTCTAGAATAAAGTGAAATTATCCAATTTCCTTCCCAAGCCCCCTTTCACTGTACTTGAATGGCCTCTCCCCATCCCTTACTCTCTACGGCCTAGAGCTCCTTAATATAACTATATTATCTTTTGTATATAGAGTTGACAATATTATTGTACATGCAATTCAAACACTGTAAGAGGTATTTGCAGACAAGTTCAAACTGTGTATAGAAAGAAATCCTTTTATTTTAGGAGAAGGAAATTAAAGTGTACCATGTCCCTAGAAATGCTCTACAGGGTACGCAGCCCATTTCAGACACATTCATTCCCATGTCAACAACTCAGGAGGCAGGGCGTAATAACCCTATTTGACAGATAAAGAAATTAAGGTTCAGTATGGTTAAGTACCCTTATCACACTACACATTTAATACATGGAATATTGAAGCTGACCCCAAGTTTACTGGATCCACACTGCCTTGGTCAGATGCGCCAGTCTCCATTCACACATCTTGCCTTTCCTCTGCCTTAACAACAACAAAGCAAAATTTTAAAAAACAAAAACCATTTGCCACAGCAAAGCTGGGCTTCTGCTGACTTTCACATCTGACACAATATGCCAACCAGAGGAGGTGCCTGATAAATGATTACTTTCCTTCTTGAGACAACTATTTGTCAGCATCCCAGAGCTGCACTGCATTAAGTGAAACTGCACTTCACTGTATCAAAGCACTTCTCTGTCTCTCTTGCTTTGGCCACACCCACCTTGGGCCACTAACAGAGATGCCAATCGCCACCCTAGGTGACTCATCTGCAGTGGAGTTCAGAGTTCTGTGGCACCATCAGTCCCTAGAGTGGGCCAACTGACCTACAACTGTGCTCATGCCAAGAGTGCTGGAGTGCTTGCAGCAGATGTAGCGATGCTCTTGGGGGACACTGGAGAAGCTGGCTGTGAGCCCCAGGGAAGGTGGAAGCATCTCTTGGCCAAGCGGTGGGTCAGCCATTCACCCCAGCTCTATTGATCAGGATTTCCAAAGAGGCAGCTCTAAAGCCAAATCTGTCCCTCAGAATTTAAGTGAATTATCAATGTTTTAAATTCTGCCAGGTGTAGTGGCACACACTTGTAATCCCAGTACTGGGGAGGCTGAGACAGGAGGATTGCAGGTTCACAGCCAGCCTCAGCTACTTAGTGAGGCCCTCCACAACTTAGTGAGACCCTGTTTCAAAATAAAGAAGAAAATATGGGGCTGGGAGTGTAGCTTGGAGGTAGAATGCACCTGGGTTCAATCCCCAGTACCGAGTAAATAAATAAATTTTGGGAAATTCCCATAAATATACAGGTTTTGTACTTTTCTTTGAATATTTAAGATTTGTCAATACTAGGTCCACTCTCCTGAACAGAAACAAATGAGTTGGCCCAAGCAGCAGCTGTCTGCTTGTACACTGAGAACAAACTACCCACATGTAGAAATCATTTTCACATCCCTTTGGGTGCTGTGCTCATGATTCCTTCCACAGAGTCAGAATGGGAATGCCAAAATGTCCTCCTGTCTAGCTTTTCAATGGCCCAAAGATGCTACTGCAGCTATTCACTCCTGTGTCCATCAGTGGGATAGTTTTATAAACTTAAAATGCTGCTTCACATGCAATCACAACATTGTTTATCCATTGCAATTGGTTTCACCAACTACAGGTAATTATAGGTTCTACCTAAATATTCTGTCTTTATTGGTCACTTATAGCAGAGACGCTTCTGACAAGAGCCCACCTGCACGAGTTGCCAAGACCTCATCAGAGAGAGGGCTGCACGATATGCACTTTTCCTACCTGCCATCTCTCTTCCCAGTTCACACCAAGCTCCACCGAGGCAGTTTTGATTTGCAAGGAATGCTGGCTGCCTGCCCTGGCGCTGAACTCTGGGTGGGGCAGCAGGCTGCCGGGTATAGGGTTCTTGGCTCTGGAATGTACTTCCTCATAGAAGTGCCAAGGCCTCAACTTGGCAGATTCTAAACACAATGGCTTTTTAGCTACCAGGCATTTGTTATTCCTGATTGAGCGGTGAATAAAAGCTTTTTAAACTTACAGAGAACTGGCCTGCAAGTTAAGGGGAATAGTCATTTAGTTGGATTGAATTACTTTAACTTCAGAAGAAATAAAAGAAAAAAATAAAGAGTCATGTACTATAAATTAATGATACAAATGAACAGAAAGTAATGACCTTTCTATCACAGCTTGTTTTTTATTCTATGTAAATGTTAAATGAGATGAGAATGTATGCTGATAATCCAAAAGGTGTGATTCTAAAATTTTAGAGAGAATACCAACAGAATTCAGCCTATTAAAATTAGTAGCTGGCGTAATTAAAGTAAAAAAATCTATCTTCTTATTTAAACACTAACTCCATTTCTGTCAACTATGGTACAATGTCATAAAACAAAATTTTTGTTTTAAAAATTGTTAAAAATCAGCTGTCTACCATTTTGTTAAAAATTTTAAATAAATCAAGTAACTGTGGTAAGGTAATTTACTAAGACAATACTATTGTTTGCATTGGACAGTAAATTTTCAAAAATTAGACTTTTTTCAGGGGACATACTGGGTATTAAACCCAGGGCATTAGGCAAGTGCTCTACCACTGAGCCCAGTCCAGTAAAATAAATAAACAAACAAACAAACAAAAAGAGCTATTGTTCCTTTTCTGCCCAGCTACCACAAATGACTCCCAGGAAAAGGAAGCTTCAGAGCGGCCAGTGTGGGAGGTAGAGTGACAGGGCAGGCTGACCTCTCTGGACAGGCCAGAGGCTGGGCCCAGGAGGAGGCCAGCCGCACCCCAGACCCCTCTCCTTTCAGGCTCACTCAGACCACAGACTGCCCACCTTGTTGGGGCCTGGTGGGCTTACACAAGGCACATGCAGACAAGTAGCAGGGCAATGCTGATTCAGGTGAAGACTAGAGGGCCTTCTTCCACAATTCTGCTTCAAGTTAATCCTCTCCCCACCTTTGGAGTGGGGGGCACCTTGGTCTGGCTTTCTACCAGCCAGAGTCAAATGAGGATCAATACAGAGTGCATGCAAAACAGAGGAACTAGAAAATGTAACAGTTTTTTAAATAGAATAAAATTAATCCCTGCCTCACAATATCCTTCATATGTGAAGGACAGCAAATGTGACCCTGGTTCACTGGCATTTGCTAAATGGTCCTTCCCCACCCAGGACAATCACACCGCCATGGGGGGTGTTATCCCTGCATCTGCAGAGCACACCACAATGTTGTTGAGGAACACAAGCTTGAAAAGTCAGGCTAAAAGCAACCAAAGGCAAAGTGAGTGTGTTTAGAGCAAAGGCATTGTAAAAGTTTCTTTTTAGAATAAAAATGATGGGTATTCACCATTGTTTAAAACATATGTAATAAATAGTTACAAATGCGTAAAGACATCACTACAAGGATATTCACAGTAGTTATAGTTTTCAAATTTTGAAATAGTTTAATTACCTAAGAAATAAAGATTGGTTGAATAAACTATTTCACATATCTATATAGTATAACATCATACAGACATTAAAATGGTGCTGTACTAGAACATTTAAAGACACAGAACATATTCATTATACATCAAATAAGAAAAGTTGGTTTCAAAATATTATAATACCACTTTGTAGAAAATACATACAAATAAACAAGCTCTATAATAATACAGTGCTAGTACCAGGAAAGAGAACTAAATATGATTTTTTTTTTATTTCTTTTTGGAAGGGAAGGTCCTAAGGCTTCTAAATTTTGTAAAAAATAAGCATTTATTTTTATAATAAAGGCATAACACATGCTACATTTTAAAAAGATCTACATGGTCTCAGAGAAGAACACCTACCCCATGGTGTGACCCACATGTACTCTCATCCTCTGCTGAAAAAAATCTGTTTTAACAAGCTCAAGCCAACAGACCATGTTGCAGGGGTCTCTTTTCATATCCTCTAGGGCAGAGCAGAGTGGAACCTAGGAGGCTGGCTTAAAGTGTGAGTCAGGATGGACCTGACAGCTCAGTACTATCCCACCACGTGGCTCTGTGAAAATTGCATTTGGCTGCATCTACATAAACTATGAGAGGGGGAAAAAAAAAAAAAAAAACCCAACAACTTTGTCCCTAAATCCAATTTCTAATAATCAGGCTTCCAAGGTGAGAAAAAAAAAAGTGTTCCAGAGGCAGACTATTTGCAGATGCTTTCAGAAAAACACAAGAGGAGAAAAGGAACAATGTGTGCAGGTTTGTACAAAGAGCATGTGTGATTCCCACATCATAAGTGGAATGAAATATTGATTTGAAGCAGTTAATGCTTTTAATATTCTCAATTGTTTTCATAATATTTTATAAGACATGCATGATGTTTCAAAAGTAGCAGAGAATTTAAAAGTTTGCTTATTAATTATAACTACAGTATTATTAATCCAAATTGGATTTAAGACTGATAGACAAAGAGAAATAAAAACTATTAGGATAAAGTATAAGACTAGGCATTAGAAGACTAGAATTTTTGGCCTAGGACACCTATTCATTATATAATTGCAGAAAAATTCTCTCTGGGTGGCCTTGGACCAACCCAGGCAGTTTTTGCCTGCAATTCCTAAGAATAACTGTAGAATGTTCTGGAAATGTCAAATCCTGAGATAGAGAGGAAACAGCCCCACCCTTATTTCTGTCCTTCCAAAGAATGTAACATCTTGAGTTAGCCTGGGCTTTGTTCCTCTCTCCCCTGGAAGCAGGGTGCCTGTGCACCCTTAGGTATATTATCCAGAGTGAGCTGCCTCTGGGGTCCCTTCAGGTGTGGTGGAAGGGAAGCAGACTCAGTCAAGGCTCTATCTGCCCCAGGCAGCTTTCTGGGGGACCAGCTCACAATAGAACCTGGGCTTCTTTTGTCCCTCACTACCTAGCTGACGTAATAAGTCCACTTATATAACTTGTTGCATGAGTGTGTTCTGTCTCATTGTACTCAGACTAACTGGTAACCAGTGCACACTGAACTTGCTCCACAGTCAATCGCCTTGACAATTTCCTCCCAGCCCAAGAAGAAGAAGGGATCTACAGTCAGATTTCATTTGACTTTAGAAATAATACTTCAGGTGTCATTTTCACACCCAGGAATGGTGGAACAAACTCACACACTTTCTTCATAGGCTTGGCATGAGGATTAAACAGTGGATATCATAATGCTATGTCAGTTTTCACACAATGTTCAAATGTTAATTACTATTATTAGAAATTCCATTTGCTTCAAAATGGCAGAAAGACCCAGGAGACCTGGCCACCTAGCCCAGCCCCACCTCTAGATAGCTGCTGGGTCATGTCTTCCTCATTTGAAAAATGTGAACACACTCTTTGCCTTGTCCTGCCTCACATAGCTATTGTGAAGCTCAGAGGAGATGCTGTATGTGAAAAGGCTCTGGAGAGTCTTAGACAAGGGTGATCTATAAGTAAACCACAGACCACAGTTTGCAGCATCACTATACCGTAAAACTCTGTGGGCTCTGAGCACATAGATTAAAACTGAGTAGGTGATTTTCTTAAAGAAATCATCTGCATTAGAAACAAAAAATACCCATAACCCAAAGGTCCACCAACAGAAAATGGGATAAACTGACAAACACTAGAATACTAACAGTAAGAAAAATGAATATACTTTAGTACCAACTACATATAATGTCAACTAAAAAGAGCCAAGATACAAAATAATACATACTGTGATTCATTCCTGTTACACTAAAAATAGACAAAATTAACTTGTTCAGGGAAAGGCTATTAATTACAAAAATAATAGTAAAAGTAAGGAAATAATTATCACAAGTTAGACAGACTTTCTCTGATTGGAGAGACAGATGATAAGAATACAAACAGGGAAATGTCCTTGAGGAGTTTAGGGGTTGCTAGTTATGTTAAACTGTGTGTGTGTGTGTGTGTGTGTGTGTGTATACACATACATGTGTATATATGCCCATGTATAAATATGTGTGTATGTGTATTTCACACTTTCTATATCACATTTCATAATAAAGACTTAATAATAAAACCCAACCTCTAGTCTTGCACTCAGTAACTTAATTTGTATAGAATTACAAATTAAGTTATATCAATAGTGATTTCTGCTAAGAGTTTGCTTCAATTCAATGTCAAATACACCAAACTAAGAGATCATTCAGTTGAGGTTTTATTTAAAATAAAAACTCTTCGAAAAGGAAAAGTAGAATCATTAAGTAGGTCATGATGATTCAAGTGACTACTTATCTACTAATTATTAATAATTACTGATTGCTTAGATACTTCCAAGGTCAAATTAAAAATTCAGCTGTTAGGAATAAAAAGACTATAAGGCTATAATCACCGCCTAAGCATGTCTTACACCACTAGCCTAAAAGAAAATGCAAGGTCACATAGGTGACTTGGGGTACCATGACTTACCAGCTGGTTGTGTTTGTGCTATCCTCTTAGGGTATGTCTTGCTTCGACTTCTTGCTACATTCTGATCAGGACGGGGAAGTTGGATAGAAATATCTCGGCTCATTTGCAAAGCTGTCCTGCCACTTGAAAATGCAACATTTTGATTAGTAAAGGTAAAACCACACAGTCACAAAATTAAATAGCAGCTCATTCAGAATAGCTGCAAAGAAGAAAAACACATAAACTGAAGTGGCCATAAGTCTACACAGTAAGTATACAGTACATCTTAATTGGTTCTCATTGTAGAATTGGTTAAGAAAGCAAATTAAGTCCCAAAAGGGGATTTATGTTAGAAGGAAGATCTTTCTGGGGGAGAAAAAGGAACAAAGGGTTTATTAAAGGAGGAGGTAGACTTAGATTTAAGAATGATGGGCTACAAATAAAGATTTCTGATGTCTTGAGCTCTGCAACTAAATGAGAAAGAAATTATGTCAAGCTAAATCACACAGCGGTGATGATCCCACATGAGAGTCCCCTGCTGCACTCACATGGCAAGCCATAATGTCTCCCCCACGGACTGCTCAGTGTGATTTCCTCCAGAACCCTGCCCACCTCTCCTGGCCGATTGTGCCCAGGAAGAGCACTGCTTCTCTAAAGATTCTGTGAGGATTCAACAGGGTGTGCTTTCCCTGGGGCTGGGCAAACCTTCTCAAGCAATTTCTCCAAGAAATTGTTCAATTCCACTTGCTATATTTCAGTGGATATTCATCTTACTAAAAACTTACTCCATAGTTGCTCAATTTGATCCAGTGAATGACCCTGGCTTTTATGAAGGAAAACATTGTTTAGGCACAGGTAAAATGTATTTCTATATGTCTAATTTAAGTCACCATAAGTAGAGCCATCCATCAGAGGATAAAAAGCCTTTTAACTGGCCCCATTCAATTAATTCTGCATTTACAGGATACTGATTGGTGAATGTCTCCTCCGAAGAGATTAAATGACAGTTATGAAATTCACTGTACATGTATCTATGAATATTTCCCCTCCTCATTATCTACTTTTATTAGAAATAAAGATGCAACAGCCAGGTGCAATGGTGCATGACCTGTGATTCTCAGCAAAAAGGGAGGCTGAGGCAGGAGAATTACATGTTCAAGGCCAGCCCAGGCAATATAGTGATACCATGTCTTAAAATGAAATAAAAAGGGTAAGGGATGCAGGTCCATGGTAGAACACTTCTGGGATCAACCCCATACTGGAGAAAAAAAAGAAGCCTGCAACATTTATTAAAAAAAAAAATGACTTATCAAGCTATTTGGGGATACCACTAGGAATGAGCTACTCTGAGAATTAAGTTGCCACCCATGGGAATTAGAAGGTAGGGGAACAAGCTCTGCCAGGTTTTCTTTCACTTGAAACTTAACTATTTTTTTTAAAGAAAATATAAAGTCATATAAATTTCTGAAAAGGCAAACAATAAAATGTCCATATGTAGAACAAAGTTCCATTATTAAAAATGGTTTGGAATACAACCAGTAGCCCCCAGGCTAATCTTTGTTATCATAAAGACTTTGGTACTGTGTACCTCACTGCACAGAGGAAAAAGATATTTGCTGTAGAAATATAACCTAATATGCGGACCACTGAGACACTTTATAATGAGATTGTAACCATTTTTCCTCATGGTTTCTCTCTCAGGAACAAAGGAGAAACAAGAAAATCACATCACGAGATTAAGAAGACCAAGGTCCAGGAACTTAAACTGATTTGTCACAGGCTACAACAGGCCCCACAGCTAGAACAAGTTTTCTTTCCCCCAGCTGGTCAGTATGGCACAGGCTGGCAGCGTAGAAGGGACAGAACATTTAGCTATTTGAATAAACAAGCGCTGTTGAAAATACAGCTCTGCCTTCTTCTAGCTGTGCGGTCTTCAGCTAGTTGATTTTAAAATTTTCTATAAGAGACTTTAGATAAATGAGGAGAGAGATGAGTAGAACAGTAAAAGGTGGTTGGGAGAGGGAGGCAAAGGGGGGGAAATGGAAGCTTGATAGAGCCACCAGTTCAAATAATGCTCTCTCCACATATGAGAGACATGTATGGGAGTGAGGGGCGTGAGGATCTGGGGGAAAACACAAAACACTGTGTGTACCTTACTATGATGTATAATTACAATGCACCAATCAAAGTAGGTTAAAAAAATTTCTGTAGCCCAATTACTCCCACTTTTAATTACATGATATTTATATTTGTTCCTACTATGCCCTAGCAGAAACAGTCTTCTATAGGACTCTAATTCCTTGTAGGAGAAAGTGATATACAAATACACAGAGTAGGAGTACAGGTGAGAGGAGTCCCGCTGCATGTCTGGTGACTCTGTTGTGACAGGACAGGGCACTGTTTCCATGATCACCCTTTCCCTGCTTCCTCGGGCTCTGGCGTAGTCCCTTCCATGCTGAGAGACACTGCCAGCAACCCTTCAGCCTCCAAGTAAGAGGAGAGGCCCCAGGTTCAAATTCCAGACCTGCCACTTACTGGCTAAGGGTCTTCAGCTCAATTACTTTATTTTGGAGACTCCAATTTCTCATCTGTATAATTGGGGATACGATACCTCCTTTGGCAGGTCACTATGTAGATCAAATAAAGTAGCACATGTGAAAACATCTCACAGTAAGAAGGTTCTCTTGAGAACTTGGTCTCTTTTCCCTGCTTCATGAAACATGAGAGCCCATGAGAGCCCCCGTGATTTAAGTCCTACAAGGAGGACATCTGGGCTTTCAGGGTGGGGTTCCCAAGCCTCATTTTTACTTCAGGAGTATAAATTCCACACAACTCATTCATTCACCAAAACCAGGAATCCCCTACAAATGTAGCAGGTAAGGGCAAGGTTAATTTTTAAGGGACTCTGAGAAGGCGGTATCGATGTACAACACACTATTTAATAAATCAAAGATTTAATCAATCTCCATTTCAGATGATTGGTCCTCAATAGAGAGAGTTCAAATGTCAGATCTCAGCTTAGCCTCCCCCCTAATTTAATTTTGAAATTTGATTGTCCCTATGTCACTAAAAATGTCTAGTGTTTCTTCATCTCCTTAAATAATAACTACTTTTTCCAAAAGATACAGTAATCTCCTTGGCATTTTGCAAGCCCTAAAATGCAGGAGAGAGTAAAGATACATACATGTACATGCACACCCATGAAAACAAACGTTCATACACACCACTATAAATACGTGAACACTTATACACATAGACACCCACCTTCACACACTGCAGCCAGAAAGTATGTTATTCTCCCCCACCCCACATGCTGTAGTAGCCTGCAGGGTGAAGTCGGGGCTATCTGTGTTCCAGAGCTCTTTGTTCATTCCAGGATATCACCAGATTGTCTCAACAAAGAGACAGGCATATGATGCTGATTAAAGACTGTTCATTGTCTTTTGACAATAAACAATCTATACATTAATGATCACCCAGAAATCAGAGACCCATCCCTGCCTAGGCTCCAGAAAGGGGAATAAAACATTCTTCCAAGGGTGGAGTCAGGTTAGTACTTCTTATATACAGACATGTAGATTTGGGTTTTATTGAGATTTACTAGGCAGTTCACATTACCTACAAAATTGGAACAGATTTAGCAGAGACTCCAATTCTGCAAAGGTTACCTTTAATTACTTTCTTGGAAGAAATGATATTTAATATGCAAAATCTAGTAACTTTCTAATAATAATTCCCAGTAGCCACAACATTTGCATTTCAATAAATTTGAGAAATCAGGTACAGCTGAGTTTGTGGAAGCCAATGATAGCATATGTTAAACAGCCTGATTATAATTTTAATAGTATAAACACTAAGACAGATGTCTGTTCACCAGTCCCACTTCAGTGACAAGGAGAGCGTCACACATTTCCTTTATAACTCTGGCAGTGCTGTATACCACAACTGGAAGAATAGCCCCCATATGGGTTATGAGCTGTTCTCCTCAATAGGAAGGTAAGTAATTCTTTAAATTCCTCATAATTACATCACTGTCTAAGGAAGAACCTTGGAAAACTGCAGATTAAATATTTAAATATCAAAAGCCTTCATGCAAAAACCAGGACTATCTACAATAACAGTTTTCTTTTTAGTCACCAAATGGGCAAATTCAACAAAATGGTGTGTACAGATAAACGCAATGAACATTTAATTATTTGCATTGGATTGTCTTTGATCTCATAAGACTCAAAAAGTGGGTTATTAAAAGAAAGGAATTAAAATCTGGCATACTGCTTTCCTGTAAATGCTTGACATGGCTTTAATTTTAAGTTTCCTATGGAAGCATTTCATTAGGTTTCATTCAGTAATGTCTCCAATGAAACCAACAGAACAGTGTCCCATCCTCTGGGTGCCAATTCTCACCCTGCTTGTTTTACAAGGTCTGAGGGCCTGCAGCACTGTCTGAATGATACTGTAGCTCTTTGAAGGAAGAGGTGGTTAGACCTGATTCTTTGTGTCTCTGGGTTCCTAATACCAAGCCTTGCATATCACAAGCTCTCTAATGAACAGAATAAATTGAGACAAAAAAAAAATCCTTTTTCAAAATATAGAACTCATTCTCATTTTTAATGCGGGTATTAGAAAAAGGCACACACACCTGCCTTGCTGCATGACAATCAGGGCTTTCTCCTAAAAGCACACTCTCTGGAGTAGAAGCCTAGGGTGTGAATCCCATTTCACTCCTTCCTTAACCAGGTTACCATGTGGCCTCTCTGAGCCTCAGTTTCCTCAAATATTAATGGGGATAATATTACAGAAGACTATGATGATTAAATAAAGTAACAAGTGATAAACTGCATAATAATGACATTTGGTAACTGTTTGAATAAATTTGAATATAATTAGCATTACTATATAAAGGTTTTATCCATACAGTAATTTCATGCATCAACAGCATGGTTTGATGTACAATATAAAGTATTGCATACTGCTCCATACAGGGATCAAACCTGAAGGTGCTAAGAACACCACCAATCAGCTACCATTCAGAACATCTGTATTGTCTCATAACCACAGAACATAATTAGAAATAAGTGATAATTTTATCAGAGTGAAATTCTGAAGATAATAAGCTCTACTATGTTCTAAAAGCCCTAAACTTAATGGAGTTAATGTGACATTAAATATAGTTAATTCTGGAAAATAATTTTTGTCAAGAAAGTTAGTTTTAAAAACTGTTATGCTTATAAAACACATAGCACTGTGGAAATAAGAGAAAAGAGGTAAATCACACACTCCAATGTAGACTGATTAATGCACACACACCCCAAGGAAAAAAAATGCCATTTACCTGTATCGGTGCTTATAACCTATGGATCCGAACTTGCTGAGTTTTCTTGACAATGAATTTGATTCTGTTTCTGGCATTCTAAATTTAAAAACAAAAACATAAAAAAAACCCCAAAGATTCATAAACACATATATTTGTACAACATTTGAACATAAAGCTAAATAGAAAACATAACAGTACCACACTATTTGACAGAGTTAGCCAGAGAAATAGTCATCAGTTATTTTAAGCTAATATTTAAAACACAACTACACCTGAGGATGTTATGTATGAATAATACCACATACTCACACTTTCTGAAGACTATTAATACACATTGCCCTAGGGAGTTATAGTTGTGAATCAGCTTATCTTCCCTGCTTAAATCACCTTGAGAATTTTGTCATTATTATGATTTACTCATGTTAAGGTTTTCATGGCAGTTAATCCTATTGCATATCTTATTTGTAGAATGCACCCCAGTACTACCCATTTTGGGGTACTTCCAACAGACACCACCATGGGAAGCTCCCTAGCCCCACCTCATTAAACTGGAGGCAAACTCTGGCTTTCTGGGTCATGTCCCTTTCCCCATACAAACCACATAAAGCACACTGGTCCTTTTATAAGAATATTTATCCAACACAAATTTAGCATGTCTACAGTAGAACCCGTGATTTCAACCAGTGCCGCATAGGTGCTAGTCACACCTATACTTTATATATAAGCTTAAAAAAAAAATCCTGTTCAGGGGAATTGATCCATACAAATCAAATAGAAATAAGAGACGAATTCACTCTTGTTCCAGTTAAAAAAAAAAAAAGAAAGCACACATAATACAGTGTAATGTATTACCTGCTAAAATTTTGTTTCATCTTTATAACCTAAGGATGTGAAACAATGAAGAAAGTGTCCCCATGATCAAGTAGTCAATTCTCTGTGCCTCTCTTACTTGACCTCGCAGGCGCACTACACACAGTTGTTGCGCCCTATTCCTCATTTCTCAGGACACGACAGACACAACACTTCTTCTCATGCCCCTTGGCTGGCTCTTCCTGTCCTCCAAATGCAGAGGGTCCAGCACTCAGTTCTTGGATTTCTGATTTTCTCTCTCTTTATCTTTTCCATAGGTGACCTCATCCAGCCCCTTTTGTCTTAAAAACCTAATAAAGTTACATCATCAGCCTTCATCTTTCCAGTGAGCTCTGTACAGCCTTACCACATCTCTGTCTGGATGACTTGCGGGCATTTCAAATTTAGCATGTCCACAGTAGAACCCGTGATTTCAACCAGTGCCAAATAGGTGCTAGCCACATCTATACTTCATATATAAGCTTAAAAAATATTCTTTATCCTTTCTTATAGTATAAGCAAATAATATATGTGTGCATGTGTATATACATGTGTATACACATGTATGTACGTACATATACACATGTTTATATAATACAATCCAGAGAATTAAGCCAAAATAAACAAATAAAATGAAAACACTTATGAATTTGTATACGGAACACAATTCTTGTTATAAAAACAAATGCCGTTTTCATTTATTAGAACAATGAACAAAACTTTCTCATTAATGTACCTAAAAAACGTATGATGTTCTACGCTGCACTTCCAGAGATGCTTGCAAGCAGTTTTACTTCGAGCTTCAAAAAAGAATGAGGTTTCATTGCACTGAGAGAGAAAAGAGGAGAGAAAAAGAACTGAATTTCCGACCATAACATTCTTCAGATGACACCCCTCATTTGGGTAATAAAACTTTAAGTAAGCAGAGAGATTATTAACACATAAAACAAAAAAATAATTATTTCTTGGTATTTGGGGAAGGTTGCATTAAATCACTTTCCTTTAATTAAAATTATGAAATATAAATTCTGTTTAAATCTTAGTGCAATCACCTTTATTATTTACTTCTTCATCACCTCATCACTATATATAACCCAGGCTGCCAAATCTCTATCTATGGTCACTGATAGCGAAAAATGCTAACCTAGTACAAATCAGCTTCTAGTAAAAAAGAGATGCCTGTAAATCCAATCTCTATATACAGGAATGTATAAGTCACATTTAAACTGATGTCAAAAGGAACTCAGAGGCTGGAGGTATATCTCAGGGGTAGAGCACTTGCCTGGCATGTACAAGGCCCTGGGTTCAATACCCAGCAACCCCCTACAAAAAAAAAAAAGTAGAACTCTCAGGAGGAAGCACTGGGAGGGGGAACCACTGCAGTGTAATCTGGGCAAATTAATATTTCTGATTCAGAGTTTTTCTATTCTGTTATTAGATGGATTAAATCCAACAATATGATAGATATAAATGTTATATAATGGCTATATAATAAAGTCTAGTCCTTATTTTAACCTCGTAGTTATTTGGGATATGGGGCAGGGGGCTATTCTACCTCTAAGTTATATTCCTAGCGTGTGTGTGTGTGTGTGTGTGTGTGTGTGTATTGTTGATGGGGCATTCTACCTCCAAGCCACACCACCAGCCCTATTTTACTTTTTATTTGAAAACAGGGTCTTGCTAGGTTGCTAAGGGCCTAAGTTTCTAAGGCTGGCTTCAAATCTACAATCCTCCTGTCTCAGCCCCCCAGCCCTTTTTATGTTTTATTTTTTATTTTGAAACAGGGTCTCTCCAAGTTGTTGAGGGTCCTGCTAAGTTGCTGAGGCTAGCCGTGAACCTGTGATCCTCCCATTTCGGCCTCCCAACTAATGGGATTATAGGCATATGTCACCACACCTGGATTAATCTAATAGTTATTTGATTCTCTAATATATTTTTAAATTCAATTTAATTTCATTTTTTTATGGTACTGAGGATTGAAATCAGGAGCAATCTACTTCTAAGCTACACCCCCAGCCTGATTTTATTTTTTTATTTTGAAACAGAGTCTTACTAAATTGTCAAGGTTAGTCTTGAACCTGCAATCCTCCTGTCCTGTCTTAGTCTCCCAAGTACTGGGATTATAGGCATGTGCCACCACACCCAGCTAGTCTAATAATATATTTAATACATGAGAAACTAAGGGAAAATTAAAGATAATTCTAACTTTGAAGAAGGTGCTTTTTTATTTCTTTTTATGGTACTGGGGATTGAACCCAGGAGTACTCTACCAGTGAGCTACATTCTGTATCCTTTTTATTTTTTTCAAATTTGAGACAAGTCTGGTTAATTTACCCAGGCTGGCCTGCAACTTGTGATCTTTCTGCCTCAGCCTCCTGAGTACCTGAGTTTATAGGCATGTGCCATCTCACCTGGCAGATACATTTTTTGTAGTGACTGAATAAAAAACCAAGCAAATTACAATATGAATGCTATAACAAACCACAAACCTTATGAAATTTTATAATTGCTAATTTAGTTTCAAATCTTAAAATCACACTCAAGTCTCAAATGCAGCAACGTCTCTAGAATAAGGTTCCTATAGATTCATAAACACAACATTGTCAGTGCAGAAGAATAACTGAAATGATTTGTCTCACACTAATAAGGACAGAATGAACGTTTATGAGCATGAAATCCCCCCCCCAAGTCTATCTGGAATAATGTTGCCTAACTTAGGCTTTTATTTATAAAATGCAGGGATATGATAGAAAACACAGGCAACATATTCATGTTACAGCAAGGCTAGCTCTAATCCCAAATCCTGTGAAGCAGAGGAAGAAACTGAGGGGATTTGGATGCAAGAGGCTGGAGAGTAAGTTCACACTGAGGTACTTTGATTTTGAGGCGCTCACAGAATGCTAAGTGTGCCAGTTAGCACACAGGTACAGAGGGAGAGAGGTTACATCTTCTGACCCAGAGGATCTCATGAGAGAAAATGAGACCACTCAGGAAGAGAGCGCAGAATGGTTAAAGTTGGAATTGCAGGAAAGGCGCTAGTAAAGGTGGGGTGAGGGGGTCAGAGAGGCTGGGAGGAAAGAGCACACAAGTGACCCAGAAAGGTCAAACTGGGTCGAATTTCACAGTAAGAAATCTCTGATGACTTCTGTGAAAGGGGTAGGGGCTACAAAATTAAACATGAGGAAGAAAAGCCTATGAGTTCAGAAAATATTTTCCTCAATAGCAAAAGAAGTGCGTGGGGGGAGGGGTAGAAGACAGGACGGTGGAATGGGATGCCAAGGAAATCACAGAAGTCTCTTGAGAACATTGTAGGAAAGTCCATGTTCCTATTAGAAAATGAGAGTGCTTAGAAAGAAATCTATTTTTTTTGTTATTTTCTTTTTTGTACTTTTATTGGTGCATTATAGTCTCACATCATAATGTAGTTTGTAGCGGTATTTTAGTTCTTCTTTTCCCAACTCCTTTGATATCCTTCTCTTGCCTTATTGCTCTGGCAAGAGTCTTGAGTACTATATTGAAAAGGAGTGGTACTAGTGGGCATCCTTGTCTTGTTCCTGATTTTAAAGGGGATTGCTGCTGGGCGTGGTGGCGCACGCTTGTAATCCCAGCATTTGGGAGGCTGAGACCGGAGGATCCGGGTTCGCGGCCAGCCTCAGCTACCTAGTGAGGCACTCCACAACTTAGTGAGACCCAGTTTCAAAATAAAGAATATAAAATTGGGCTGGGGGTATAGCTCGGAGGTAGAACGCCCCTGAGTTCAATCCCTAGTACCACAAAAAATAAAAAAAAAAAATAAAGGGGATTGCTGCATGCACACATCCTCCCCTCTCCCTCCCTCCCATACAGGGTATTGAGATTGACACTCATTATATACGTACGTAAGAATATAATTCTTACGTACGTATATAATATTTATGGAAGTGAATTTTTCATGGATTGTCCCCCCAAACACACACACTCTTCCCCTAGACCACCTCCCTGGCTCTACTGGAGTTTCTCCTCCATTATCTGGAGTCCCTTTGGTATCCTGATTACTCCCTAGCTTCTGCATATGTGAAAAAACATATGACCCTCCACTTTCTTTGACTGGCTAATCTCACCTAACAATGTTCTCCAGGTCTGTCCATTTTCCTGCAAATGACATGTTTGTTCTTTATTGCTGAGGAGAATTCTATTGTGTGTATATTCCACAATTTTGTAATCCATTCATCTGTTGATGAACACCTAGACTGGTTCCATACTTTGGTTACTATGAATTGTGCTGCTATAAACATGGATATGCATATATTGCTATGATTTTCTGATTTCAGTCCCTTTGGAAAGATATCCAGGAGTAGTATAGTTGAATCATAGGGTGGATCCATTCCCAATTTTCTGAGGAATCTCCACACTGATCTCCATAGCGGCTGCACTAATTTGCAATCCTACCAACTGTGTAATACATGTAATTCACCAGATAAACAGAGCTAAGGACAAAAATCACATGACATCTCAATAGATGCTGAAAAGAATTTGATAAAATCCAATACTTGTTCATGTTGAAAACCACTTCAGAAAATCAGAATAGAAGGAACTTACCTCAATTTCATTAAGGCAATAGACAACAAACCCAAAACCAAGATCATATTGAATGAGGAAAAACTGCAGTAATCCCCTTTAAAATCAGGAACAAGACAAGGATGCCCACTAGTACTATTCCTTTTCAATATAGTACTCAAGACTCTTGCCAGAACAATAAGGCAAGAGAAGGATATCAAAGGAGTTGGGAAAAGAAGAACTAAAATTGTCTCTTTTTTAAAATATGAGACATAGCTAGGTACAGTGGTGTATGCCTGTAATCCTAGGTAACCAGGAGGTTAAGGCAGGGGTATCCCAAAATCAAGGTCAGCCTGAGCAACTTAATAAGACTCAGCTTCAAAGTAAAATGGGCTGGGCATGTACTTTGATGGTAGAGCGTTTTCCTAGCATGCAAGAGTCCCTGGGTTCAAGAAGATGCGAGGAGGGAGAGGGAAAGAGGGAGAGGAAAGGAAGAGGGACACACACCATACAAAAGCCTTAAGTTACCAAGGTGGCTATACAATGACAACTCGAGGTCCCTCCTATCACTGTCAACAATTCCCTTCCCAGAGTCTACTGCTATTTCTATTATAAGGGTTTTTTAAGTGTACTAGACTATTCTAAAATATAATGACTAGGTCATTCATTTTAAAATAAATTCACATGTGGCTGCATTCTATCAGGATAAGTTGTTAAGATAAAAGGAATGCCAGGACAGGCTCCTCCTCCCTCCCCCACTGCCACCTTCCTCAGCAGGTGGAGACCTGGCTGTCTCCCTGTGCCTTTCAACAACGGAAGCATGAGATATGGCAAGACACACTGGCCTTACCACCTACAAGAAACATTAGCCAGAAAAACTCTGTGACACACCTTCATATTCTAGCAAAAGCATCCATACGTATAAATACCAAAAAAAAAAAAAAATTAAAAAAACTAATTTAATTACATACAATCTAAACTTCCAGAAGTAGAAGAGAAAATAAAAGGTATTAAGTCTTAAAATTGAAACAAAACAAGTCTCCTCCAAATCTCAAACTTTTCCTGAACTGGTTTTCACTTTATCCTTCACATTAATGCCTGTATTCTTTTACTCTTCAAACTAGTTTTCACCTCATCCTTCACATTAATATTTGTATTCTTTTACTTTTAAAGTAGAGACCTAGTCACAGGATATCTAATTCTGAATATATATTTTTAAAACTACCATCACTTAATGAAAGGATAAAAGGCACTCAAATCCAATCAGAATTGGGTTTTTCTCAAGTTTCTTTAGGTACAGATACATTAAAGAGCAAAAGAGCCTCTGCACAGGCCTCCTAATTACTTCTGCTACAAATAAATGCAAGTCTCAACTCATCCTCCATTTATAGAGGACTTTAAGACAAGCTGCCGATTTTTTATCCCATTATTGGCAGAATGATCCAAATACCAAACTCAACTGAAACAGGAACTAGGAATTCTGAATAACGTCTGTGTACTTTTGCCATGAACAGTCACTTCTGGCATGAATGAACTGGCATGGCATTTCAAACGCCTCTTTCTACCACTCTTCTGCTTACTAAACCTTTTCCAAATGGGCATGGACAAGTAGCACATCTCTACTCATTCATACAAAGATGAGCCTCTTGACTGAAGAAGTTCATTCCAAGCTACTGCTAAAATATCTTATCCAAACGTCCAATGCTTGCTTTTGCAAAATTACTCAAATATTTTTATAGCTTTGGTCATTTCATGCTGGAAGCAAAGCTATTGTCTGAATCTATTTTTTATTCATAAACTGATCAAGCTTAAGTAATTTTTACACTCAAATAGCATTTCATGTGGATATCACTGTCTCTTGGGTCTCTATGCAAACTTGGCTCAAACCCCTAACTCCATTATTCCCAACCCAACACAAGCTTTGCTGGCTGTGCTTCTCTTGGCAAGCTTAAAGAAATAAACCTGCATTGCTTAGCTTCTTGTACATGTACTGAGATTACTGACAGGGATCACTGAAGGACTCACACTGCAACCAGCACAGCCACTTACTTTCCTTGGGCCCCCTTCAGTTTCACTGCCCCTCAGGAGCCTGTTAGTGACACAAGGCCTTGGCGCCACACACAGTCCTGCCCGCTGGCTAGTTTCTCCTAATTTGTTTGGGAAAGCAGCCACAACTGGAGAGTGTGCTTTCCCCAGCCTCCCTAGTAAGTTGGGGAAGAACATGTGCTTAATCATGTTATTATTCAGTTGTTCCACATGCAAGGTTGCTAGAAGTAACTCAAGGTATACTGTTTGGGTCATTACTTAAGAGGAAAAGAGATGGTACCAGGCACTCATCACATACACACTGGCAGACCTACAGCAGAGAGGTTACTGTCAATGATCCACTGAGGTGGGAAAGAGGCTAAAGTATGAGGATTACAAGTCTAAAGTATTGTAGGGTTTTTGTTATTCTTTTACATCCAATCTCTATAAGATTTATATATTTAGTTGGCAATCATTAATTTATCTTAGGTATGAGGGGAAAATAAAAAATGATTACAGGCCTGTTAACAAAGGACTTAATTAACTTTCTTCTTAATTACTGATAAAGCAAAAGAAGACAAGTGTGTAAAACTGAAATGCATTCTTCAACTGGAAATAGAAACCAAAGAGATATTATAAAATTTTAAGTGTTTGGGGAAATTTTATCTTTCTAAAAGGCAAAGTTAAATGACAAGTTTTAAAAACTGAACTATGTTGGTACGTATAAGATACTGGGTGCCGGGCACGGTGGCACACACCTATAATCCCAGTTCTTGGGAGGCTGAGACACGAGGATAGAAGGTTCAAGGACAGCCTCAGCAAGTAGGGAGACTCTCATCACCCTAGTAAGACCTTATTTCCAAATAAGAAATAAAATCAGGCTATGGGTATAGCTTGAAGGTAGAATGCCTCTGGGTTCAATCCCCAGTACTGAAAAAAAAAAAATACTGGGTACAATATTCATTTTAATGGATTTCCCCATAATATTAATTACTCTCTTCTAGACATCCTGAGTTCAAACCTGGTTAATGAATTCAGATTGAGCCCCTCCCCCAAATAAAATTACCAGTTTATTATTACTTGGAAAGGGAAATCTGAAGAGAATTCTAAAACATTAGGTATATATTTTCTTATTCTTTCAAGGTTTACTTTTACATAATGCTCCCCAAGGAATGGTTCTTACAACAAGAGAGTCCTGTGATAATTGGCATAACAGGGCTCTAAGGTCTGATAAGAATGGAGGAATACTGGGTCAAGTACTCAGATCAATCTTTTTTCTTTCTTCTTCTTCTTTTTTTTTTTTTTGGCAGTACACAGGGGCATTTTACCTCCAATTTATATCCCCATTTCTATTTTTTATTCTTAATTTTTGTATCACTAAGTTGCAGAGGGCCTCACAAAGTAGCTGACGCTGGCTGCGAACCTGCGATCCTCCTGTCTCAGCCTCCCAAGAACTAGGATTACAAGCATGCACTACCACACCTGGCTTCAGATCTTTTAAAGTACTAATTGCACTGTGAATCTCTGGTAGCTCGTAAGGTGGTGCGTTGTTTTTCTAATTATTTGAGCAAAGAACTACTTTGAAAACAATTATATTGAGATTATTCTACTTCCTATTTGAAGGAATTCACAGACATAACTTAAAAGTCCAGATAATCACTTCTGCTATTGTTCTATTTTATTTTCCTCCTCCTCCTCCTTCTACTCTTCCTCCTCCTCCTCCTCCTCCTCCTCCTCCTCCTCCTCCTCATCATCATCTTATTATTATTATTATTATTATTATTATTATTATTATTATTAGTGAGATTATAAGCATGCATCACCATATCCGGCTTCTCTCATCTGCTTTTTAGAGAAACTATACTATTTACAAAATATCAACCTTTCTTATATATGCATATTGATTTGCTTGTTTTGTGTGCCTGGGGATTGAAGCCAGGGGCATTCTACCTCTGATCTATACCCCCAACCCTATATTTTGTTTTATTTTGAAACAGGGCCTTACTAAGTTGTTGAAGCTGGCCTCAAACCTACAATCCTCCTGTCTCAGCCTTCCAAATACTGGGATTACAGGTGTGCACCACCATGCCCAGTTCTAATTGTTGTTTTAATAATCATTTTATTCCCAATTTTACAAATATTAAAAATAACCTAATAACAAATGTTATTTGTTAAAATGAAGGTATATCATATAAGATCTATTGATGCTCTAATTTAATTTTTTTTTTTTTTTTTTTTGCGGTACTGGGGATTGAACTCAGGGGCATTCTACCTCCGAGCTATACCTCCAGCCCTATTTTTTATTCTTTATTTTGAAACCGGGTCTCACTAAGTTGGGGAGTGCCTCACTAGGTAGCTGAGGCTGGCCTCGAACCCGGATCCTCCAGTCTCAGCCTCCCAAATGCTGGGATTACAAGCGTGCGCCACCACGCCCAGCTTTTAAAATTTTTCTAAGGAGAATTTTTATTCCTTTGGAACAAATGGCCTACATGTTTTAATTATGGTGAAAGTCAACAAAAAACACCAGCAAGTGGAGCAAGGAAAAGCCATGGGCCTGGGAGGCCTGAGCTTCCCCGCCTGCCTCTGCACAAGCTATCCACCAGACAAAACCAGCAAGAACTAGGTGATTTCTGCTGTCCCTTCCTGCATAAGACTCCCACAGCTCTGACGGCACAACACCAGGACAGTTCCGTCAGAGACATGCACTGGGTGACTATGACATGTTCAACTTTGGGCTAGGTGCTTTCGGCCTCACAACTCAATATGACGGATATCATCATCTGCACTCTACAGACAAGAAAATGTGGTGAAACAGGGTCCAGTGAATTGTCCAAAGTTGGAAAGTGAGTGGGAACCCTGGACAAAAACCATGTTAAGTGACAAGTCTAACTGTTCATCACTGAGTCTGAAATGGTCCAACCAAATTATCATGTGGCATCAGGATCATAATGTTACCAAGGAAGTCACACTTATGAATACTTAGGGGGAAACATGAAATAAATTTATAGTTCAGTACTCTCATATGCTGTGGGTGGAAATGCAAATGGCACAACCATGGGAGGAAATGGGGGAGGAGGGATGGCAGTAACAGAAAAAAACTATATATGCACTTACCCTTTGACCAAGCAGTCCCATTCCTAGAATTTACCCCACAGATGCCCCTCCAAAAATACAAAATGCACAAAGTTATTGAATGAACGAAATTTTCAATAAGTGCAAAATACTGAAAACTACCTACATATTCAAGTATAAGCAACTGCTTGAATAAACTATGAGAAACAAACTCAGTGGAGTACTCTGTGCAAAAACAGGGGAGAGGGAGGAGGAGGAGAGAGAGGGAGCAAGCTCTTACTAAACTGATAAACAGTGATTTTTAGGGAAAAAAAATATGAGGAAAAAAGTGCAAAAGCCTATATAATATGCTGCCTTCTCAGTAAGAAATAAGAAAAAAAAGAAATATATGTACTTATTTTTATGTGAAGAAACATAGGGAGGATAAACTAGAAAACAGTGAAGTTGCAGGGACGGGTAAAAAAATAGGCAGAAGGAATGTGGGAGTTAGCAATACTTCTCTGGGTGTACCTTTTTGTATAGTTTTGACTTTTGGAAGCATGTTAATCTTCTACATACTCAAAAATATAAAATTAAACAAGAATGTGAAAGGGAGGGAACCATAACTGAAACAAACCTAATTAGATTCCGAGTGAACACATAACCACAGTAATGAAGAAGGAAGAAAGGGAAAGAGGTAGGGAGGGAGGGGAAGAGGACCAATCCAAGTAAATTTTGAACACAGCACACTATAGGCCTTTAGTTTTGGCAAGGTAGTGTGTGTGGGTGAAAGAATTGCAGACAATTTTAGTGGTTTGGCCAAAGCAATTCTGAAACTATTTGATACGAATTTTAGACCTGAGCAAATGAGTAAATGTGTTACTGTTGTTGGGAGCCAAGGTTCTCATGGCCAAAGAAAGGATATAAAAATATGAAACAGAAGAAGGCAAAAAAGAGCCCTGTGGGTATGGAGAGGTATGATGTGAACTCATGATTTCTAAAACATGTATGAAGATGTATATGGTTATATGCATGTGAATATATATATGCATTTATATTTGTATGTATCTGTATTGTAGTCTATGCATGTGTTATGAATACACAGATTCCCTGGCTCTGCCACTGAAGAGACCAAGAAGTAAAGTCATCAAGTAGCAATGATCACACCGAACACCCAGACTTTGACCATTTTCCACTGATGGGAGCCAGGAGAAATGGCTGATACCAGGGTCAGGCAGGAAAGAAACAAGATGCACCTAAAATATCATATTATGCCAAAAAGGATAAAGGTACCCCATAGAATGATGGGGCAGGTCTAAAGGGCAGAGGAGTCAGACTGAAGGGTCTGCTACTGATCACATCTAGGGCAATTTGAACATCAAAATAACTAGGCACCATAGTGTATTATAAACCACTGGGGGGAAAAGAATAATACATCCATGCCAACAACAGATAAATCAACAGAAGGGAGAGAAGGTGGGTCTTGCTTACAAGAGAATGCTAAGGGATGGCTGGTAAATGTAGGGGGTGGGGGGGAGAGCTGGAAAATTGGCATTTTGCAATCACCTTGGTAAAAGGTTGGAGCAGGCAAAAATCCTCTATGAATGCTAAATATACAAGGAAATTGTGAAGAGGAGCAGGGTATTTGTAGTGATACAATGTATCTCCTCACAGACTACTTACTAACTTCCAAAGAGAAAAAAAGACCCAATCTAGAAATTATAGAGTGGAGAAATCAGGTAATACCATGATGGGGTGGTCAAATTTAAGAGCTGATGGGGGGCAGGTGGTCATCATGTACCTCCAGATGCGACTCTCTGAGAGGATGTGACTTCCCTGATACGGCTTTACAGTTGGGAATGCAACCCACAGTCTAATCACAAGGGAACAGTGGGAAACACAAAATACTAGCTTTCAGTTTTACCACAGTGGGGTAGAGCTGTGTTTTTAAAACATGTATGTCAGTTTCATAAAAGATAAAGAAATGATATGAAAATGTTCTAGACTGAAAGAGGCTAAATGGGTTCTATCCTGTTGGGGAGACATGCCAGGAAGGACATTATCAGGTAAATCGACAAAACTGGACTATAAAGGGTATATGATAAAAGTATGATATGAATATGAATTTATTAAGTTGGTAACTGTACTGTGGTTTTATCAGAGAATATCCTTCTTCCTGGGAAATAGGCACTAGTATAGTCTGTGACCTATGTGCTCACTCTCACATTGTTAAGAAAAGAATCACGTGTGAGTAGAGAGAGAACAATAGCCCAAGAGCTGAGGAAAAGGAGTAAAATTGTTAGCAAGTAGTCCTGGGTAAGAGCAGATGAACATGGTCTTTGACGTAATTTAATTTTTGCTACTTTTGATAATTTTGGAATTAATTTTGAACTAAAAAGTAAGCTTTTAAACCTATAATGTCATTTAAAATGTGAAGGACCCCACTTACATAAGCTTGGGCTTGTTGGCCAACAGTGACAGCTCCTGGCCATCTCTACTTCCCGTGTCCTCTCCCCAAAGCAGACCCAAGAGTTCTGCCAACCGGGTCTAATTACTCACAGCCAGAGCTGCCAGGAATCTTTTGGTCCTACATCCTGTCACACTGAGAAGTTTAACTGAGGTTAGTGTCACCATGCATCACACAGCATCACTTACTCACCCTTTCATTTATCCTACAAGCGTGCTTACTACATGCCAAGTTCTGGGATCAATGTTAGGAATTGTACCTTCTCCCTGTTGCTGGAACCAAGAAATTTGGGTATGATCCTAAATTCTTTCCAGTTCTCCACAAAAGCATTCAATCTGCTACCAATCAGAAGCAATTTTACCTCCTAAATGCCTCCCACATCTGCCCACTTCTCGCCACCCTTTTAGGTTAGTCCTCTCTCTTGGCTGCCTTTGCTTTCAAGTCTGTGCAGTGTCCCACCCTGCAGCCAGAGTCCACTTTCCAAAAGGCAAATGTCATCAAGGAGGGTAAAGCCTGGAGTTTGCTGCAACACCCAGTTTGCCCTAAGTGTTCAAATCTACCAGCAAAGCATCAAGGCCATGCACACAGAGGCTGGAGGTGCAGCTCAGTGGCAGATCTCTTGCTTAGCACATGCAAGACCTGGGTTCATTCCCCAGTACTGCTAACAAATGAAAAAAAATCAAAAAGACCGAGCACATGTACACAAGTAAGAGAGAGGGTCTAAGACGAGTCAGACTGAACTACCTGATGCAATGAAATCACCCCTGCCCTTAGGCCTTCTACCCCAGCATCAGGGTGAACAGGCAGACAAGGAGATCCCACCTCAGTCCCTTCCAACATTCAGAGCTCCTCTACCTCCATCCACCTGGAACCTGCTGGACCAACTGCTCATCATGCTCTTTATGTTTATGTCAGTCACCCCCAAATGATGAGCAGCACATTATCTACCCTCATTCCCCTAGTCTGCTCCCCTCTCCACCACTACCCAACTCCTGAACCCTCCCCTTGTGTACCTCTCATCAGCAAAATCCCCTAAGCCTCTCAGTTTGTTCCCTTCGTTTCCTTCATCCTCTTGCACTACGAGAAACCTGACTCTCCCTGAGGACACAGCTGCCACTGCAGCCCTCCCGCATGGTCCTGTGTCTTTTGTCCTCACTGTTCTTGTATCACAGGGCCTGGAAGTGAGGGAGGGCCCTCCTTGCCCCCCACTACTACTTTAGATCATTTTCTCTCCTTCCCTAAAGCTCCAGCTTCCGCCATCTGAAGTCTCTCATGATGACTGTCACTGTTAAAGTCATCCCCACACATTCTGAGGTTCCTGCAGCCCCTGCCAATTACATCCCCACCTATTTGCCTGTGCCAAAACTCCACAGAAGAGTTGTCTATACTCACCATCTCCAATTCCTCTCTTACAGCTCTTTTTTCCCTTTAATGGATCTGCATCAATGTATGTGTCTATTCTCCTATTTATGGACTTACAGATATTTTTCACTGTTTTACACAAGTACTGCCCACAACACACATACCTCTTATGTTTCTCTACAGCATATATTCCTAAGAGGAAACATGCTGAATTGGAGCTCACTCTTCCAGTCCATTGAGAGTGGTCTTGCCGATAGTCTCTTACATTTTTAAATCCAGTCCTGATCTTATTGGACACATCAGCATCATAGGACACTTCCTCACATTTACTTGGCACCCAGGATAACCAGTGCTATCCACCTCACTGCTGCGTCCTTCTCAGCTGTCTTTGCTGCTTCTCCCTCTTCTCATCTGTACTCTTCCACTAATGATTTCATGTAGTCTCACACCTTTAGTACCAGGAAGTGCTGACAATACTCAGATTTGTATATTCTGTTCAGACGATGGTCCTGAACTTTTGGACTCATACAGCTCACTTCTTATTCAGTGTCTCCCCCAGATGTCTTAAAGATGTCTCAAATCCAAATATTCACAATGGGACTCCTGGTCCTCCTCTCACACCAGGTCCACCCACCGGTGGCAGCAGCTCCAGCCTTCCAGCCTCTAAGGCCAAACACTTTTAGGTGACCACACCTCCCTTCTCAGATCTCCCACGTCCAATCTGTGGTGAAGTCTAGACTCCAACAGCCTCTCGGCACTTTGCTGCTACCCTGCTCAACTGAGATGGAACCACTGTCATCTGTTGCCTTCAGTAAAGATAGAAGGTTGGAGGTAGAATCCCCGCTGCCATCAAGGAGGCCTTATCTTGCTAGATCACTTAACACTGCCAGAAATCCTGGCCAATACTATTAAATATAAAACATACATAATAGAAACAGAGGAATAAATTGTTTTCATTTGAAAGTGATATAACTGTACAGTTATAAAATTCTGTGAGAATGAAATTAAGAACTCTTAACTAGAACACAAGAATTGGGCAAAAGGCCAGATCTGAAATAAACATATAAAGACCATAGCTTTCACATCTCCTAGCAAAAGTCAGTAAGAAAATACAATGAGAAGAAAAGATTGCATATGCAATAGCAAGAATAAAAGTAAAACACATAAAAATGAAACATATCAAAGATCAAGGAGACACATTTAGATAAATATAATAAAAGAGGGGAAGCCAAGCATAGTGGTGCATGCCTGTAATCCTAGTATTTGGGAGGCTGAGACAGGCAGGTTCAAGGACAGCCTCAGCACTCAGAAAGTAGTGAGACTCTCAGCAACCTAGCAAGACCCTATTTCAAAAAAAAATTAAATTAAAAGGCCTGAGGGTATAGCTCAGAGATAGAATGCCCCTGGGTTCAATCCCCAGTAACAAACACACACACACACACACACACACACACACACACACACACAAAGGGGTAAATTCTCATGATACAATATTTAGTATAAAAACATGAACAAAACCACATAGCGGATGACATATACATGATATGTGTGTGTCACCTATCATACATTCAGAGAAATAGGGAAAAATCTAGAAGCACTTATACCAAAATATTAATAATCATTACCTCTAAATTTTCAGGTAATAAGAATCATTAATTTTCTTCTTTGCAGTGTATTTTCCAGAATTCTACCATCATTATGTAAAATCTTCATATTAAAGTTTTATTTTCTATGAGATATTATATAAACTACCATATCTATTTCAAAGTGTAATGCATGAAAGTATCTCTGAATTTGGTCTAAAAGCACTGAACATGTTAAGTCTCTTTGACCAGAGCAGCAGACCAGAAAACAAGCAGAATAAGCATTTCAACCATTTTTCAAGCTGAATGTGATTAGTGTTCCAGGTGATGAGTTTTAAGGGGCTTTTTAATTCAATCTGTGATTATAGTTAGGCCTCCATAATAATCAACTTAATTCTACCATTATGTAAATCACTGCCTCACAGACAGC
>PVLC010020427.1:0-29282 GCA_004027655.1 Graphiurus murinus | reverse complement strand
GGGCTGGCGTGCAGGCTCGGTTCTCTGCTGTTCGGCCTGTTCCACCTCCTGGACAGCTGGGGGCGCAGTCGGACAATGATGGTTTGGATAGCTGAGAGGAGGATGGTTGAAGGGCGCTGGCGGCTAAGATGGTGGCAGCCACACGCTGGGTCCCCCAAATCTCCCGATCTCCACCCAGGCGCTCCAAGTTCACGCCCAGTCTTCAAGCACTCCCTCTCTTCCCGTAGTCAAGAGGCTGGGCTCCCGGCCGATCTGCTTCAGGCTCACTTTTCCATCCCTGGAGGCTGACCTGCCTGCTCGACCTTCCCGGGTTGCTGAGGGGCGCAGGCTGGTGATAGTCTGGCCAGATGGCGGGTAGCTGGTTGGGAAGGGCTAGCCGGGGGAATGGTGGGCCGCCACTTCACGGCCCGCCGGCTCCCGCTGACTCGTCCTGCCCCTCCTGGACTCAGCTCCTCCGCTCCCATCTCAGGCCCAGGCCTCCGCCAAGAAACTGCGTCCCACTTCAGGCTCTGGGCGGTCGCAGTTCCGTGCTGAGGCGATGTGCCGGGACAGAACCCAGACCTGCGGGTGCCCACGCTGAATGCCCCATGGTTCTGATCTCCGCCTGGGTGCGGCGCAGGGTGCTAGGGGTGCTGTGTCCCGGGGCCCGCCGTTCCCAGCGTCTGGGTGGCCCCCAAGGCTCCTGGTCCTGCCCTTCCACAGCCTACCTCCTCGGCGCTGAGCCCGGCTGCTGCCTGCCCCGGCAGAGCAGGGCCGGCGGGGGTCCGCGCGGAGCGCTGCGCTATGACGTCTTTTCTTGTCCCCGCTCTGCTTTCTTGATCTTCTTTATTTGTTTGTGGTTCAGATTTCGCTTTTTTCCTTCTGTTGAAAAGATCTTTTTATGGTAAATTTAGATCCAAATCAAGGCGTTTGTGAAAAGATGGTTCACTCAGTCACCATCTTGGATCCTCCTCCTTTTCTCATTTTTAAATCCTGGTGGTTCTTTTGATGTAAATAATCTGTTATTGAATGAACATGCTAACGATACTTTTTACATAAATTGATTGACCCAATTTATTTCTGTCTAGCTAGTGCTATTAGTGGACTCCTAAAATTTTTATTTTATGTTTGGAGAGGTCATTTTTTTTTTTTTTTTTAATTTTTTTTGTGGTACTAGGGATTGAACTCAGGGACATTCTACCTCCGAGGTATACCCCCAGCCCTATTTTTTATTCTTTATTTTGAAACCAGGTCTCACTAAGTTGCAGAGTGTCTCACTAGGTAGCTGAGGCTGGCCTCGAACCTGGATCCTCCGGTCTCAGCCTCCTGAATGCTGGGATTACAAGCATGCGCCACCACGCCCGGCTTGGAGAGGTCATTTTTAAAAAAATATTTTATTGATGTCTTATAGTCTTACATCATGACAATTAGTTTTCTAAATGATTTTTTAAGAAATCCAATTTAGAGATAGGTAGAAATTTCAAAAAGTTATGATTTTTACCTGTGTTGTAACTTTCTAAAAACTTAGAAAGTTTGGGTAAAGAAACATGCCAAATAATGCCATATGCACACACGAATGTATCACCATGAATATCATGATTATGTATGGGGAGACATAAGGTAGGGGAAGAGATAAAGGTCAAGTAACATGTGCGTTAAACAATGTATTAATATGAATCTTCCTATGATGTATAATTATCACACCAACAAGAATTAACAAAATAACAAAAGAATTGAGGATATTCATAATGGCATTTCTGGATAATTTTGGTTGTTATGTTGGTTTCTGTGAAATCAGTTGGTTTACTACATTGTGCAATAGTGTTTCTTCGACTTCATCAGGGAGTTTATTTTTTAACACAGCGCTCAGCACTGTCTTCTATGCCTGTGCCCTCATGTTCCTGCAGGCTTGTGTCTGTCACTGGTCCTCCGATGGTGAGCTCTGCCCACTGTGTCCATCTCTTCCATTACTGTATGGAAGTCTGGGCCTTGGATCTCATTGTTCTTTTTTTTCTATCAGAATGTCTTTGCTTGTTTTTTTTTTTTTTATTGGTGCATTATAACCATGCACTATAGTGAGATTCAGAGTGATAGAAATATACATGCACAGAGCACTTGTTTTATTTGTACATTGCAATTATACATCACAATGTGGTTTAATGTAATACAAACATACATGCACACAGAACTTGGTGTGATTCCCTCCAGATCACACCTCTCCTCGTACTTTATGGTCTTTGAATTGTTTCCTTTATCAAGTGTTATTTTTCTTCTCCTTGTTTCCCTCCCCCAATCCCTTTCCACTATTCTACTGATCTTTCTCACTCATCTGAAGTTTTTTTCTTTGATATTTTCTCTCTGTCTTCTGCATATGAAGTAAAACATATGACGCTTGCCTTTCTAAGACTGGCTAAACAAATTTTGCATATTATTTTCTAGTTCCATCTATTTTCATGCAAATGATATAATTTTGTTCTTCTTTATGGCCACATAAAATTCCATTGTGTATATATATCACATTTTTATTACACCTGTCTTCAATACCCAATACCCCCCACATACACTAGAGGGAGAGTTCCTGTTTTCCAAATCCTCACCAGCATTTATTAATGATTATATTCTTGATGGTTTGTATTGTAACTGGACTTATATGGTATCTCAGTGTAGTTTTGATTTGCATTTCCCTGATGTCTAATTATGTTGAATATTTTCATATATTTATTGGCCATTTGCATTTTTATTTTTATTTTGAGAAGAAATAATCACTCCCTTACTTTTACTTTTCAAATACCTTGTGTCAAAAGATTCCTTTCTATTGTATAAGCAAAGACCGACTTAAATCATAATGTTTATAAAAACATTACTTGTGCCCTGATCATAAGTATTATGGTAGTATCTAATGTGTTACTTTTTGGTTTGGCAATTGGTAACATAACTGTATTAGGTGTGACTGAATAGAGTACATACATGGTTTCTAGAAATTCATGTTAGCTTCCAGCAAAAGAATGGTTTTATTTATCAAAGGTTTTCCTCAATGGCTTAAAGATATAGTTTCCTTTCCACAAATTGATGATGGGAGCCATGTTGCAAGAAAATACTCTCCTGAAAGCATGGATATAATTTATGTTACTGGCCACTTACATTTCTCAGCCTTGGCATCAAATATAGAGAGGTCTTTCTTCCAGAAATCTTTAATGGTATCCTGTTTTGTGCTGAAATGTCTGAAAATTGAGATTTCTGAGATATGTGAGGCACAGCACTTATATTTGAGGAAGTGGCTACTAACACTCAGACTGGTTGATGGGTAATGAGTAGTATGTATTGAATGATTTAAGATGAGGAGAATCCCTGAACTTAGTCATGTCTTCTTAAAGCTGGTGCACCTGTGTTTGTGTTTGGAAAAGTGGATAGACAAGGGAAGCTTCTGTTTTGTGTGTTTGGTACTGGGGATGGAAACCAGGGGCATTCTACCTCCAAGCTAAACCCTCAGTCCTATTTTATTCTTTATTTTGAAACAGAGTCTCACTAAGTTGTAGAGGTACTCACTAAGTAGCTGAGGCTGGCTGTGAACCTGTGACCCTTCTGTCTCAGTCTCCCAAGTGTTGGAATTACAAGTGTGCACCACCATGCCCAGTAGGTAGTTTCTTTACTGTTCTTTCTCAAAATGATTCCAAGTTGTGTTTCTTGTTTTTGTTCTGAAATAATTCTTTTTTCAGTAATCTTTACATTTACAGAAATTTCCATAAATGATAAATATGGTAGCTGTATTCTTTAGCTTCCTGTAGTCCTTTATAATCAATTATACTGATGATAAATTTGAAATCAACAGTGCTAGAAACTATTAACAGTTAATAACAGGTAGAAGAGCAGAGACTCCAGGGGAGGAAAAAGGGGGCCTATGGAAGTGAGGAGGAGGGCAGAGATTAAAGAGTATAACAGTTGAAACAATGCTATGTATGTATAAAAAAATTACCAATTCCAATCTCAAAGAAACTTATGGGGATGGGCAAGATGGGCGGTGGGGCTGGAGATAAGTGCTCCAGGAGTTATGTGCATGTATGTATGTTTCCATCACTTTATACCCAATACAAATTACATGGTTTTAAAGGTTTTCTAACAGTATCATTTTTATGTTCCATGCTCTAATCCAGGATTTCACATTATGCTTACTCTCAATCATAATTTTTTATGTATTGGTAAGTAACAAATTGTCACATAACTTAGTGCTGCAAAGACCACAGACACTACTTATATTTTCCTGTATCAGAATTCTAGATGTAGATGATATCCATAACTGAAGTTCCCACTGATGAATCAGCCGAGGCAGGATCCCCTCCCAACCTTATTGGATTGTTGTTAGAAGTCAACTATTAGCCCAGGTCAACATAACTTCACTCATGAATTATTCATAACCTTTATGGAGCTAATGCCAATCCATCAGGAACTCTTTATTATACTTTTATTGGTCTCATGTCAATGCAGTTTATAGTGATAGTGACATACATGTTCGTAGTACTTGGTGGGCTTTCCCCTCGCTCCCTCCCTACTCCCCTTTCCCTATACAAAGTATTGAGATTGGAAATGGTTTTCTCACATATATCAATAATGTCAGTGGAAGTGTGTCCTTCATTAATTCTCCCTCTGTCTCCTCCCCAGCCCCTAAACCACCTCCCTTGTTCCACTGAATTTTCTCCTCAACTATCTAACATCTCTCTTATATCCTTGTTATTCCCTAGCTTCCACATATGAGAGAAAACATATGACCCTTCACTTTCTAGGATGGGCTAATCTCACTTAACTTTATGTTCTCCAGGTCCACCCATTTTCCAGAAAATGCCATGATTTTGTTCTTTATTGCTGAGTATAATTCCATTGTGTGCATATTCTATAATTTTGTGGTCTGTTAATCTATTGACGAATAGCTAGGTTGGTTTCATAATTTGACTATTGTGAATTATGCTGCTCTAAACATGGGCATGCATATATTAATATAATGTTCTGATTTCAGTCCCTTTAGAAAGATACTCAGGAGGGGTATGGCTGGATCATATGGTGGATCCATTTTCAGTGTTCTGAGGAATCCCACACTGATCTCCATAGTGTCTGTTGTAATTTGAAAGCAACAGTGTAGAAATGTTTCTTTTTCTCCATATTCTCACCATCATGTCTTGTTTCTTGATTTCATTATAATTGCCATTCACATTAGGGTTAGATGGAATCTCAGTGTATTTTTAATTTGCATATCCCTGGTTGTTAATTGTGGTGTGATTTTTCATGTATACATTGGTCATTTGTATTTTTTCTTTTGTGTAGTGTTTATTTAGCTCAATTTCCCATTTTTTGAGACATCAAAAACTCTTTAAAATGAAGACAAAAAAAGTGGACAAGGTAGTATTTCATTGCATTCTAAGAGGTCAGCTTACCCTGTTAGTACAAATAAAAAAATTACAGAAAAGAGGAATTATAGAGTAACATGCCTTTGATAACAGAGAAAAAATATTCAAGGAAGTACTATAAAAATAAATCAGCAACATATAAAAAGGCACATACTCTATAACAAGCAGCATTTATCAGAAAAATGCAAGGTTGGATTACTATAATAACGCAATTACTATAATACATTGTACTAATAGATGAAAAGACAAAACTCATTAGATCATCTCAAAAGATGTAGAACAAGCATTTGACTAAACCAAAACCTATTCCTGATGGAAACATTCGGTGAGCCAGGCAAAGAAGGAAACTCTTTGCCTTCCATGAAAACTCACATAGCATTATTAGTTATCTTGCAAATCTAAGTACTTTATCTGCAATCAGAATAAAAAAGGATGTCTTCTCTTGTCACTTCTATGCAACATCAAGCCAGAGGTTCTAATCAGGGTAATTAAGTTAGCAGCATAAATATAAGACATGCAGATTGAAAAAGAAGAAATCAAATGACTACTCTTCACAAATAACTTGGTATTTGTCATAAAAACTCTAAAGATTTAACTAAAATATAAGTATAAATTTAAAAACGAGTTTTACAAGCTTTCAGCACACAAGCACATAAATAATTAGTACTTTCATGTTTATTAAACAGTGACCTAAATGAAAACCAGAAAAAATTTCACATAAAATTACTTAAATAAATTTTAAAAAGTGTAATATATGAGTATTAAAATTAAAGAAACATTCTGAAAAATATTAATGAACTCTAGCAAATTCAACAAAGAAGAAGAAACCCTAGATAGGCCACGTAGGTGACCTAACTGAAGGTGATGGTGGTGGGGGGGAGAAGCAAAACACCCTCATGCATACTATATACATTCGCAATCATATTAATGTCAATCATTAAACCTGTACATGAGAAAGAGGGAGAGGAAAGGGAAAGGGGCAGGAATTGTGGAAGGGTTTAATGAGAGATGTGTGCATGCATGCCTCTACCAACTTGCTCCTCACAAAGATGTATGACTACATTGCATCAATAAAAAATTAACGTTAGAATAAATAAATGGAAAATAGCCATTCATTAGCCAGAAGGGTTAAAAAAGTTATGAAGCATTATGTTTCAAAATAATTTACAGATTTAATAGCAGTTCTATAAAAATTCTCATTTATATATGTTTCCTTATTAGCAATCTTATTTTAAAATTAATGTAGCAGTGGAAGAGATCCAGATCAGCCCAAACAGTCTTGAAAATAACAATACTGATATATTACACTCACAATTTATGATTTTGAAATTTATTCTAAAAGGAAGATTGTAATTAAAAATATGTGGTCCCTGTATAAGGGTAGACATTAAGATCAATAGAATAGAATTTAACATTCTTAAATTAATTGTTACACTATGATGAACTAATTGTTTTTGTGGTATTGGGGATAAAATTCAGGGGAACCCTACCTCTGAGCTATCCCTTAGGCTATTTTATTTTTATTTTGCAATAGGAGCTTGTTCAGTTACCAAGAGTGGCCTCAACATGTGATTCTTCTGTCTCTGCCTCCCAAGTACTGAGATTACAGTTCTATGCCACCTACTCAGCTATGATGAACTAATTTTTATAGACTGCCAAGGCAATTCAATATGAAAATGTTGTTGAGACAATTTGATAATAATGTCAGTTGAATTCATCCCTCATGCCATGCTTGTGTCTGACTCATAATAGATCACACAGCTAAATATAAATACTATATATGCCAAACCCATAAAATTCATCCCTCATACTATGCTGATAACTGACTCATAATGAACCACACAGCTAAATATAAGTTCTTTTTTTTTTGTACTGGGGATTGAACTATACCCCCAGCCCTATTTTTTATTCTTTATTTCGAAACAGGGTCTAACTAAGTTGCAGAGTGCCTCACTAGGTAGCTGAGACTGGCCATGAATCTGGATCCTCCAGTCTCAGCCTCCCAAATGCTGGGATTACAAGCGTGTCCCATCACGCTGGGCTTAAATATAAGTTCTAATTAGGCCAAATGCATAAATACGTCATAGCAATACAACTTCATAGCCTTAGGTTAACAATGATTTATGACATTTAAAACATTACAGAAGAAAATAAATGCATTGAATTTCATCAGAATTAATATTTTTTATAATTTTCAGAATTAAAATTTTTGTGAACTAAATATAAAAAGAAAAGCACCTAGCCACTCCAATAAAGGAGAGAAAAACTTTGCATCTTATAGCTGATAAGGTGCCTGAGTATATAAAAATGTTATACTGTTTAAAATAAAAAAATCATCTGTAAATCATTTTTGCTAGTTTGGCTATTACAATAATATTCATTCTGACATTCAACATGTGGGGGGCTTAGGGTTAGGGTTAGGGTTCTCAATTCCAATTCACAGTTCTCAATTCCAATAACAGAAGAAAAGCATCAGTAAAATCCCAAGTGAGGGATGTCAAACACATAAAAATTAAAGGAAGACAGAACATCTGAGTTTGAGGAGATTTTCTTGATGAAATATGAGAAGAGAAAATGGATATATAGTGAAAACTAAGTAAATCTGAAGAAACAGTGTTCCTAAATGATAATACATAGTATTGTTTCTCTCTCTCCCTCTCCCTCTCCCTCCCCTCTCCCTCTCCTTCTCCCTCTCCTTCTTCCTTCCTCTCTGTGTTACTAGGGATTGAACCCAGGATCTTGTGCATGATAGGTAAGCTCTCTGACATGGAGTTACATCTCCAGACCCAGAATAATGTTTTCTTAATTTTGAAAATGTTTCACACTAAATTAAGTGTGGAACCAGGTGTGGCTGCACATGCTTGTAATCCCAGTAGAATATCACTGAGTTCAATCCTTAGTACTGAAAAAAAATAAGTGTGAAACAATTGTGTGTTGCTTAGACATGAACTCTCTGTACTAATCTAGCAACCCATCTAATTTTTTTTAAAAATGCACTTCCAGAAGTAATAAACAGAACATCAGCAATATTACTGACGTCCTCTGTGTGTATTTCCCAAATTCTATTTTATTCTTCATCACCTAACTGTAACTATCATTTCAATTTTTCCATGTCAGTGCTTATTCCATTGTTTAAATACAGAATTTATGTTCTCAAAATTTCATTTATAGGAAATTATAATCTGTGGGTAATGGTATTGAAAGATGGTGAGGACCGTTAATGTGTGGGGACTAGGTGGCAGATCTTAGAAGAGCTTTAGTTTTTTGTTTTTTTTAATGGAACTGATTAAATTCTTGGAAGAGAATTGTTTTAAAAGGAGAAAATCTAAATGGACACTTCACAAAAGAAGAAAAACATTACCAAAAATATATGAAAATTTGCTAAATATCATCATCTATCAGAAAGATGCAAATAAAAACTTCCTTGAGATTTCACCTATCCCGATTTAGAATGGCAATCATTAAAAACACAAACAATAATAAATGCTGGTGAGGATGTGGAGAAGTAGGAACATTGGTGGGATTTGTAATGAGTGCAACTGCTTTGGAAAATAGTGTGAAGGTACTCAGGAAAATGGGAATGAATCTACCATATGATCCAGATATACCATTCCTGAGTATCTACTGACACCAGACTACCATATTCATTCATGCGTATTATGTTTGTAGCAGCACAATTCATAATTGCCAAACTATGGAACCAACCAAGATGTCCAACAACAGATGAATGGATTACAAAATTATGAAATATATATACACAATATAATTCTATTCAGCCATAAAGAGGAACAAAATTATGTAATTTGCAGGGACATGTATGGAACGGAAGTATATTATGCTAAGTAAAAATAGTCAGTCACATAAAGTGAAATGTCAGAAGTTCTCCTTCATATGTGGAAGCTAGGGAGAAAATGAGACACCATAGGGACTCCAGACAAAGGAGGAGAAACCTTAGTGGAGTAAAAGAGGGAACCCAACTGAGAGAAACAAGAGGGTAAAGGAAGACTTGAAGAGGAATACATCTCAATGGACATGATGTACACACACAAACTTATCAAAGCCAATCAGTGTGTTGAGCATGGGAAGGATGAAGGGGGAGGGAATAAGGTGGGAACTGCAGGAAGGTTTAATGAGTGCTGTGTACAAGTATCATCCGGAACCTCTTTGAGATGCATGATTACAAAGCATCAAAAAAAAAAAAAAAAAATAGGATCAAGCCTAGATCCTCCCTTTCTGCTGCCCATCTGGAATTTCACTCTGGTACATACTCCCATAATTTGCCCAACAGAACTGAGCTGATGCAGGAGCCTTAACCTTGAAGCTCCAAAACTATTAAACAGCCCTTTTTCTCTTTCTAAGCTATTTGGCTTAGGTATTCCCTTGTAGTAACACAAATTTAGTACATCATAATTAAAAAAATAGAACACCCACTTTTCTGGATTTGGAGTTTATTTCTTTTTTTTAATTCTATGAGTATTTCTGTGTCTTCTCTAGTTCTGGCTCAATAGATATGTATTTTTTGGTTTCTGTTTATATTTGAAGATTGGAAGGAAAACTCCTAATTGTTGTGCATATGTAAACATATTATTTTGTTTTTTATTGGTATATTATAATTATACATTGTAGTGAGGTCAAAGTGATAGAAACATATATATTCATACACCACTGGTTGTGTTTTTCCCCCCAAGCCCTTCCCTGCTACACCGTAAACATATTTATATTGATACAGGTAACTTCATGTAGTGACAAAGTATTATTTAAATTGATTCCATCATCAGATATCACATTTCTCGTCTCCACTCCCCTCCTCAAATTTTTTTCCATTATTCTAATAATGTGTTTCCTCATTTACCTGAAGTACTCTTTGTTTCCTGGTTTCTCCATAGCTTCTAAATATGAGAGAAAACATGTGACCCCTCACATTTTGTGACTACCTAATCTCAGCATATTATTCTTGAGTTCTATCTACTTTTTACAAATAACATAATTATTTTTTCTGAATAAAATTATATTGTGTCTCTATACCATAATTTCATAATCTATTAGGCTGGTTCCATAGTTAGGCTATTGTGAATTGTGCCTGGAATTAATGAAATTGTATGGGAAAATAATGAAAATTCATGAATCTATATAATAATCTGACTTCAATTCCTTTTGGAAGATCCCCAAAAGTGATATGGCTGGGTCACATGATGTCTTCATTCACAGTCCTTTAAGGAATCTCCATACTGAAATGCACCACTCTGAATCCCACTATGTTGTATAATCACAACACACCAACAAAATTATCGAAAAATAAACATTTCAAATCTCGAAATAGTTTTCTCATTGTTTTTTGCATCTGTAAGTAAATTTATTGTTTTAAAAATGTACTTAATTAATGTGCTTAATCTTAACATAAGGATACCTCAGACAAATATCTTTATAAAATTCCCTATATAGTAGTTTTCATAAGGGTCAATGGCATAAAATAAAGACTGAGAACCTGTTCTTTCAAATTGGAAAAGATACTAATGTGGCAGGTATAATCTAAGATGGCATACAATGATCTTTATCTATTGGTACACACAGACTTCTATTCTAATTCCCTGTTATAAGAAGGGAAAGGAATTGTGAGTTGCCTTGAAACAGAAGACTATAAAGGAAATGGGATGCTACTTGGGTGATATTGTTGGACAATTTATGATGATTGTCATTTAACAATTTCTTTCCCTTTATGGCTTGACGTCTACATGTTAAGGAACTAATTCAGCCACTGATTAATAGCTAGCAAGAAACTGAAGTCTCCTTAACAGTCTCCTCCCAAGAATTTGAAATATTATACTTAAAACTACTCTCTGACCCTTTTTAACTATGAGTATATACCTTAAGAATATATGAATATATTTTAATAAGAAAAGTACCCTAATTCCTCAGTCTTATCCTTTGTATTTATTTCATGTATACATGTGCATGCATTTACACCTACATGTATAAACATTACATATATAAGCATACATAATCAAATATATTTTACTAATATTTTTATTTTATATATTTATTTATTTATTTATTTATTTATTTATTTATTTATTTATTTATTTTTACTGTGAATTGAACTTAGGGGCATTTTACCTCTTTGCTATACCAATAGCTTTTTTTTATATTTTACTTCATAACAGGGTCTTGCTAAGTTGGTGATTCTGGCCTTGAACCTGAAATCCTCTTGTTCTATCCTCCTTACTACTGGGATTAAATGGTGGATTATATGTTTGATTCATTGATAATATGAATAATAAATTTTAATTCCCTAGGGAATATACTGATATTAGTAAAACATAGCATATATCTATATGATAATAAATACAGAAAATAAAATACTCAATTAAAACTACAAAAGGCAGTAGTGGACAGGGTGTCACATACCTGTAATCTCAGTACCTGGAAGACTTAGGAAGATCACTGTTTCAAGGCTAGTCTTAGCAATTGACTGACACTCTCTTTCAAAACATAAAACAACAACAACAAAAAAACCTAAAAAGAACTGGGGTATATCTCAGAGGTAGAATGTCCCTGGGTTAAATTACAAGTACAGAAAAAAAAAAAAAAGAACGGCAGAAAAGTAAATGGAAAAAAAAATATAGGGCCAGGCATTGTGGCACATACCTCTAATCCCAGTACTTGAGAGGCTAAGATATTAAGATCACAGGCTTGAGGCCAGTCCCATCAACTTAACAAGACTCTGTTTCAAAATTAAATATATGCAACCAATGCTCTGTGCAGGTATGTCAATGTCAACATGATATATGTTATGATGTGAGATCGTAATACTCCAATAAAAGCACGTAAAAATAAATATATAAAATGGCTGAATGTAGCTCAGAGGCAGAATGCCCCTTGGTTCCATCTAGTGCCATAACAATAACAATGACAATAATAAGTAAAAATGATAAATAGGGACAGATATTATGAAAACATACTGAAAATTGTTAATAGATGGGGCAAAATATACCAAGCTACTACTAATCAAAGAAAGAAAACATAACTACCTTAGCTTCAGACACAGCAGAGTTGGAGGCAAGTAAAGCTTTGAGGAATAAAGATATGTGAAGATAAAGGAGTCAATTCTACAAGAAGGTATAAAAATTTCTTAAAAATTATATAGCTAAGACTAGAATGTTATAGTACACGAGGCGGAAATTGTTAGAATTGTAAAAAGAAATAGAAGAATTCACTGGAGATAGCCACATCTTTTAGCAGAAATGGAGATATTCTGCAGGCATAATATCATTAAGAACATGGAATTTAACAGCAAAAGCAACCACGTGGATATAATTGACATCTACCGACTCTGTCCTACAGCAATGCAACCCATACACATTCTTGTCTAGCAACTTAGATCAGATAAAATGCATAAAATATACTTTAGCAAATTTAATAGACTAGATATAAGACCCCTGTGTTCTCAGACAGAAATGCAATTAAACAAGAATTAATAAGTAAAAGATATCTGGAAAATCCCCAAATGTCTGGTTATTAATTAGCACTCTTCAAAATTATATATAGGTCACAAAGAAATCTCAAAAGAACTAAAAAATTTGAGACAGAAGCAAATTAATGTATATTTTATTAAAAGGCATGAAATATAAGGAAAACATAGCTTAGAGAAAAATGTATATTGCATTGAACAAATATTGTAGAAAACACGAAAGCTCTAAAACAAATAAGTTTTCCCTTTGCATTCTAGAAAAATAGGAACAAACTAAATACAGAGTAAGTGAAACTGAATATGTAACATTAGATAGAGAGTAAAAAGAAACTTTGGTAAATACACAATAGAATTTTACTCAGCCATAAAGAAGAAAATAATGCAATTTGCAGGAAAACAGATGGAAACAGAGAGAGTTGTGCTAAATGAGATCAGCCAGTCTCGTAACTTCAAGGGTCCTATGTTTTCTTTCCTATGTGGAAGTGAGAGAAAATAGAGAACAAAAGGGATTTAAGATTAATGAAAAGAGAGACCAGTAGAACAGCGGAAGAGGATTTAGGAGGAGGTTGGAAGGGAAAATAGAATTAGTGAAGTAAAAAGTTCAAATCATGCTTTTAGGAAATATTAACATACCACTACCAATCTCACTAACATGTACAGGGAGGGGGTGACGTTTGGAGAGAAACATAACAAGTGCTGTGTGCATGTATGTGGATGTCATTTTGAACATCAATTTAATGTATAACTACATATGCCAATATAAAATATTAGTGTTAATAATATAAATATTATAATATATCTGAATTGAAGGTAAAAAGGGTATAAAGAAAGAATAAATTTAAAAAATGGATTTTTCATACAACTATCAATAGTTTAATAGTTTGCAGAACACAGAAGCATTCAAATTAACAAAATTCTTTTAGGGATTTAATTCAGATTCTGAGCTAAATTCTGAGCTTAGATTCTGGACCATGTTAGTGCTGTTAGTGTCTTCTTCTTGAGATATAAATATTGGTAGAAAACAGAGGTAAACTACATTTAAAATGTTTTCCTGAAATTTATCTAAATAATATCATACTTTTCCAAAACATTAAAAAAACTCATCTTGACCATGGATTTCCCCATATTGTCATCATCTCTGGTAATCTGAAAATTCATTGATGTCACATTTCTTGAACAAATCCTGTGCTACTTTCTGCAAAAGTATCTTCCCAACCTACTGACAGTACCTTGCAAGTTTTTACATTGATGATATCACCATGAGGTGGCAATGGGATGTTTTTAGAACAACTTCATGTGTGTCCACATGAATAAAACCACTAGGACTTCCTTCTGGTCAATAGTTTTTCTTAATGATTTAAACTTTAAGGTGCCATTGGTGGGTTTCAGGTGTTGACTTCTAGGATCTGTTTGTTGCTTCTGTTATGGGAATTCATCTCAGAGGTGTGAGTAGAACAGTTTGTGGTCTCTGTGCTTTTAGGCATCAATGTGGGATGTGCTGAGCTCTTTCTTAGATCAGCAGAATTGAGTTTATACCTGGTGTTTGGCAGTTCTTTCTGGTGGTTCACCTCTCTTGTTCAATCTCTGCAGGAGGGATTTAAAGGTGTCTGCTGGTATATGCAAGGACAGGTTGTGGTGAAGGTTGAATGAGGAGGGAGAATCTGCAGTGACGAATGCGAGAAGAAGATAAAGTAGAAGGTATGATCCAGTAGAATAAGAGTTTGAGTGTGTTAAGGTGATATATGGTAAAGGTTAGAAATAATAGATATGTGGGGGGATTCTGGTATTAAATGTAGAGTATTTAGGTGTAGTGGTATGAAATGGTCTTGATATGAGACATGGAAAAAAAGGAAAGAGAAAAAGTGTTGAGGAGAAGAATATAGATAGGAGAGAGGGAGGGAATCTTGTTAAAGGGATGAGTAGGAGAGTCAACAACTGAGCAAGAAATAATAAAGCAACCAACCATTCAAACAAACCAACATAATAAAACAAAGCAATACAAAATGAAAATAGAGTAAAAAAAACAAAAATATAAAATAAAAACCAAAAATATACAAAAACAAAAACTCTGCAAGTATATAAGTACAGAGCCAAGTTGGCCTCTGCAGTCCTTTTGGATCTGTGTGGATATTTTCAGCTTTTAAATATTTACTCACTATATTACCTTTTTGAGCATGTTTCATGCATTCTTATTTGCTCTCTCTGTCAGTGCAGGCACAGAGTTCTGCTAGCATCTCTACTAGGATGAACTGAATTCACTATTTTTTTTTCCTTTGGCCATCCATTTCTCAGTGTGAAGTCATGGTATTTTATCTGCTGTATTTTAACGTAGTATTGAGAAAAATGCTTAAATATAGTATCATGTAAGTTAATCAACTTCAATTTCCAACATTTACCTGTCGATCTGAGATAGAATTATTTGTGGAGTATTGAAATTCTTCTAAATGTAGTGAATTTTTACAACTTTATGCTGCCTCATCATCTATTCTAAATACAGGTTTAATTTACTCTCACGAGAAGCATGCATTAATCATTTATGACAGTTTCCTTTTCTCTGTCTTCTCCTAATTCCTCAATAGGGTGGGATCCAGTTATCTACTTTCTATAACCATCTCTTGAAGGCCATCCCCTATTTGATCTCTAGATACAACTCTTGACTTGCCCCACTGTATCCTACTCAGTGGGCACACTGTGAAATTGTCCTTCAGTATCTACAATTCACTCACAGTTTTCTACAAAATCTCCTTGAGTGATCCTTTTGGGTAACACCCACATGGGAATAAAATAGACACAGCTCAAACAAATAAGAAAAAATCATATTCTAGAATAAACACAGTCTGTTCAGTACTATGTGAAAGTTCTTATTCCACATGGTATGAGAGAGTCATGTGTGGAAGTAGGTGCTCAATTTCTGGACAACATGTTAGGACAATTGTGTGTCTATACCTGCCCTATATTAACATTCAGAGTTCATTGATCTACTTGCTGTTTTGAGATGGGTCATTTCTAATATGCTTGTTGTATGTTTTGTTCAAAGCCTGACACTGCCATCTTCCCCTGAAGAATTTGATGAAGCATGATACTCATAGGATATATGATCCTAGATTCAAATACATGTATTGAGATTAGCAGGAAAATTTTGTTTGATGAATGACTTAGCTCTGGTAGGAACTACAGTTAAAATTATGTGAAAAATATAATCACCTGTGTTTTAATCCTTTGATTTCTTAGAGGAGTATGGACATCGGAGTAAGAATTTTTTTTAATTAAAATATACATTTTAAGAGTACCTAAAAATGTTACATTCTTATCTCAGTGATGAGACTTGTGGTCAAAGTCACCTGTTTCTCTCACACTAATTCTCTAAGCCATAGAAAATGTTTTTTGTATTTTTTTTAAAATCTGAAACACTCATTTATTATAGAGAGTGAAATCATGACTATTTACTTCACAGATGACCAGTACAGAGTTCAGTCCCATGGCTCTGCAGTCCTTGTAGACATAGTTCCTGAACACGATCCTGGAACTGCCCAGCAGAGATCTGTGGCTGTAGGCAGGGAGCTGTGTGGGGTGAGAGGGGCATCCTCCCTGTTGTGGGATTTTTTATTTAGTAAGAATATATGCAGAATCATCATTTATCCTGTACCTCTTTAATCATTGCATGGAGTGTTGGGGGAATGTATAATCTTTTATGTTTTCTATCTGGCTTTTCCCTCCTGTTCATAATACATGTGCATCACTCTCTTACCTGCACCTTTTAAGTACCTGGTGTCTCAAAGTTCATTTTGAGGCCTGTGTAAACAGAAACTGGCAAAGTACAAAGTTTATAAATCCTTTTCTTTTTTTTTTATTTTGTACCCAGCTCACCTGTGACCACTATGGCACATATTATGTGATGTTAGGGGTAGCAATAGAACATATACATTGATTGTATGAATAGTCAACTGAATACGAGGTCTCAAAAGATTCCTGATGGTGCCTGTAGAAAGAAAATAATGTATCTGTGAATGTTCTCAATGCCTTGAAGATACCATTGCAGTCTAAAGACTTTATAAAGCAAACTGCTGGGGTGTGTACATGAATTGTGTATGTCCCTCAGATTTCATATGTTGGGGGCTTGGTCCTGGAGGTGAAAAAGTCAGGAGATGGTGTGCAATCTTTAAGAGAATGGGGGAAGGGGGGCACCCTAATGCACACGATGTACTTTCATAAACATATCAAAGTCAATCACTAAACTGAACCTGAGAAGCAGGGAGAGTGGGTGAATGGGGCAGGAATTGGGGAAGGGTTAAAAGAGAAATGAATTCATGTATGCCTTTATTAGCTTGTACCTAACAAAGATGCATGATTACAATGCACCAATTAAAAAAATAAAATTTAAAAAAGAGGTGGGGCCTAGTAGAAAGGCACGAGGTCACTGAGGTATTGTCCTTGGAAAAGTTTAATATTTCTCTCATGGGACTTCTGAGCTCTTGGGAGAGTGATTTGGTACAAGAATGAACCTGATCTCTGTATTGTGAAACCACAATTTTGGCAACCATATCTCTGGTCTCCAATTTTACACATATCTTTATGGCTAAACTACTAAAGTCCTTCTGCTTTACTTACTCCTCCAGATTTTCCTATAAATTTCTAAGGACTGACATTAATAAATATGTCATAATCTGGCTGTCCCCTTGTCTTAAGATGCCTCCCACCAGATAATCAGGGCATTGTCTTTAAATTCAGGCTCACACAAACTTCCAGGACATAGGCAGAATGCAAACAAGTTCTTTGCCCAAGTATAACACATGTGGCCTCTCCTTCATCTTCCTATGGAATCCTCTTTGTCCCTGAAATCTCCTGAGAACACTGTATCATCACCTTTATGCTGGCATTCTGATCTTCCCAACTTTTATCACAAATCAGATCTAAATGTTCACATACACCTACACATAGTCGATGGTAGCATTCCCATTAATGAACCTCACAGTCTTACCCCTCTTCTTCCCTTAGACCACCTCCCTGGCTCCACTGTGATTTCTCCTACATTATCTGCAGTACCTCTGGTATCTCAATTACTCCCTAGCTTGTGTATATTAGAAAAAAAATGACCCTTCACTTTCTGTGATTGACTAATTTAACATATGTACCTCAGGTCCCTCCATTTTCTTGCAAATAACAACAGCGTCGATTATGTATACATATGTGAGTATGCCAACATCAGTCTCAGAATTCTGTATTGGGAAGTAGGGAAGCGGGTATTGGGAGTCACCAAGTGTTGTGTGCATGTATGTCATTGTCAACATGACTTCCGTTATGATGTAAATCTAGAATGCACCAGTAAAAGCACATTACAATAATAAAATTAACTTGTTTTCATTGACATAGTATTTGAACATTGTTGTGAGGTACAATGTGATTCTTTGGTATTAACACTTCTATTAATCATTCAAATCTATGGATTTAAATCAACCACTTAAAATATATATGTAATGCCAAGCAAAAAGCATTGCTGAAAAATCATAATCCACAAGTCAGCTTTAAATACAGTCATAGGCCTCCATCTCTGGTTCTAATTTCTGTTTCAGTCAGCCCTCTCACCACTGTGATCAACACACCTGACCCGTAGCACTTAGAGGAAGAAATGTTTCTTTGCTCACATGGCTGGAGATTTCAGTATATATTTCACTTATATTTGCTGTCAAACAAAAGCTGGGGCCAAGGATGTTTAGAGCATGATGGTAGGAAGTGCAGAGAAGGAGAGCTTATTAATGTATGACAGCAGGAAAGAGAGAAGACCCAGAAGCTGCATCAGCCTGCTTGGGGAACAATGTTCTAGACCATTCCTCCTTCGACTCCTCCCCATAAACTCATGCTTGCTTCCAACATGGCTGCCTTATCTACCAAATGATTTCTGCAAATTATAACATTTACAAATTGAACTTCCAATGTTCTTCATATTTCCCCAGGTTTCTCACTTGTGTTACTTTTTTTCCCTAATATCAAATCATTTATACCACAATTGCATTTAGTATTAAGTTTATTATTTATTGCTGTACAAAATTACCATGTCTTAGTGTTCTAAACCATATTTATTTATATTATTTATTTAATATATACTTTTATTGGTGCATTGCAATTATAAACCATGATGAGATTCAAAGTGGTACAAACATACATGCACCCAGCACTTGGTGTGTTTCCCTCTAGATTCCACTCTCTTCCCTTCATCTCCAAACATGTTAGTAAGAATACTACCTTCATACATGGATATAGTGTTATTGAAACTATTTCTGTCTTCAATCTTCTTTTGTCCCCTCCTCACCCTAATCCTCCTCCACTATTTTGTTCTATGTCCTCTTATATTTGAAGACTCTTTTGTTCCATACATTCTCTCTCATTTTCATAGAGAAAACATATGACCCTTGACTTTATTCACAGTTTTTCTGGGTCTGGATTTAAATGTAGATAATAGATATTGAGGTTTCTACTGAAGCTCAATGTGAGAAGTTTCTTTTTCTTCCAAGTTCAGGTGATTGTTGTTAGGAGTTAAATATTGCTCAAAGATAAATTATACTATTTTTTAGTGGTTCTAAATCATTCAAAATAATTAAAAGGTGTTTAAGAACATAAATCCAAGACCTAAAACAATGAAAATGCTAGAAGAAAACAGCTCAGGATATTGAAATAAGCAGGAATTTCTTTTCAACAAAACCTTAAAAGCTTAAAAAAGCAAAAATAAATGAAATTACATCAAGCTTTAAAAGATTCTGCAGATCAAAGAAAAGAAGCAAGGGAGTGAATATATATTCTAAATAATGGTAACAGAATAAATGACAAAAACTACATGATCCTCTCTAATGACAAAATTAAACATTTGACAAATTGAAAATGAAGTCATGCTAAGAACACTAAATAAATCTGTCAGGGAAAACATTAATCAATTAAAGAGCATACACAAAAATATCATAGAAAAACTCAACTTATGATATCATGATATTGGTACTTTTCCTATGATTAGAAACATGACATAGTTGTCCAGTTTAATATGTCTACTCAAGATTTGCTTCTGTGGAGCAAAGGAAACAAGTAAGAATCTGAAAAGAGAGCCTACAGGATGAGAGAAAATCTGCCAGCTACTCCACTGACAGAAGACTAATATCCAGAATATACAGAAAAGAACAACAACAAAATTGACACCATATAAAATAAGTAAAAATTAGATCATTGAACTTAATAGACACTTCTGAAAAGAAGAAATACAATGGCCAGTAAATATATAACAAATATTCGGCATCATTATATAAAAAGTGAAAATCAAAATACACTAAGATTATATTTAACTCCAGTTAGAATGACAATCATAAAGAATACAAACAATAAAAAATACTGGTGAGGATGCAGAAAAATGGGAACCTTCATACAATGTTGGTGGGATTGAAAATTCATATAGCTGCTACGAACTTCATTTTGGAAGTTCCCCAAAAGATTGATGATGGAATGACCATATAACCCATTTATACCACTCCTACGTACTGGTATATTTTCACAGTAATTGAAGTAAAGTATTATAATGATACTTGCATATCTATGTTTGTAGCATCATAAATCTCTACAGCTAAATTATTGGACTAGCCTAGGTGTCCATCAACAGATAAATGAACTACAAAACTGTGTTGTATACACCCAATGTAACCAACAGAATTATCCTGGAGGATCCTGTAGTGCCAGAATATGAAAAATGTTTGAACAAAAATACAACCAATGAATTAAACAACCACACAAATATTATCAAACTGCAATTATGTGGCTATTTCAAAATGGTAAACAGCCAACATTGTAAATGTTTGAGAAAAAAAACTAAACTTAGCATAGAGCATAAAACAAATATATATCTTTTCATATAATATTATATACGATACCATTGCTAAAATAAATATATAATATATAGGAGACTATCCGTATCTTTCCAAAATAATTCAAGTCAGAAAAATATAGTGATATATGCATAGCAATGTTTAGCAGCATGATTCACCTAATTATGGAACTCACCTAGCTGTACATCAGTAGATGAATGGAAAAATAAAATTGGATATGTGCCCCATAATGGAATTTTATTCAGTCACAAAGAAGAATAGAACTATGTCATTTGTAAGAAAATGGATGCAACTAGAGAATATTATGCTGAGACCAGCTAGTCTCACAAAGTCAAGTGTTAAATATTTTCTCTCATATATGAAAGCTAAAGAGACAGTAGAAACCAAAGGGACTTTAGATAATTGATGTGAGTATAAAGGGATTGGTAGTGAGACGTGGGGAGAAGAAATGGGTTAATTGATGAAAGAAACAATTCAAATTTTGCTGTGTCCATGTATGAAGGTATCACTGCCAATCTCAGTATTATATATGAGAACAGGTGGCTAGTGGGATGGGATGCGAAGGAAAGCACACTAAAACCTGTTTGCATATTTGTTTGTATGCCTTCGAACCTCATTATGAAGTATAATTATAATATATCAATGGAAATATAAAACATAAATACAAATCTTCTTTTTAATTGGTGAATTTTAATCATATATCTTAATGATGTACAAGTTGGTAGAGGCATACATACATGCACATATCTCTCATTTAACCCTTCCCGAATTCCTGCCCCATTCCCTCTCCTCTCCCTCCTTATCATGTTCTATTTAGTGGTTGACTTTGATATGATTGTGAGTGTACATCATGTGGATTAGGGTATTTCCCTCTCCCTTCTTCCATCACCTTCAGTTAGGTCACCTTCTTCGCTAATCTAAGGTTTATCCTTCTTTGTCTAGAGACCCTCCTATGGCTTTCTCCCTAAATTCCACATATTAGGGAGAGCATTCAATTTTTTACTTTTTGTGACTGACTAATCCCATTTAGCATGTTTTTCAGTTCCAAACATTTCCCTGCAAATGGCATGACTTTGTTCTTTATGACAGAGTAAAATTCCATTGTGCACACATCCCATAGTTTTTTAAATCTATTAATCTGTTTATGGACAAATTATGACGGGTTTCATAATTTAGCAAATGTGATAAAATAATCTTTGTAGAGCTTTTTTCATAAGTAGATGGGGCATGGTTTACCACTTTTTATGTATGTGTCCTGCATAGTAACTTCTTCTAGTAGTATAATACAGAAACAGGAAGGGTTAATTTACCAAGAAGAGACATGAACAAAACTATCTGTATCTTCTGTCAAATTAACACTTACAGAGATATAGTATGTTAATTTGAGATAATGAGAATAATGTCTTCCTACTTTGGATTCATTTTCAGTAATAATCATGAGAAAAACCACAAATGAATTCTGAAATGAAGGCAATCAATGTCTTCATAAATAAGCTAGACCACTCTTGGATATTTTTCCAGAGAAATTGAAGTCAGACTGTTATAGTGATACATGCATATACATGTTTATAGCAGCATAATTCACAATAGCTAAATTATGGAATCAGCCTAAGTGTTGATCAACAGGTTAATGGATTATGAGACTGTGATACATACACACAATGGAATTTTACTCAGCCATAAAGAAGAACAAAATTATGTGTTTTGCAAGAAAATGGATGAAGCTAGATAATATCATGCTATGTAAGATTAGCCAGTCACAGAATATGGAGGGTCATGTTTTCTCTCATATATGGAAGTTAGAAAGAAACTAGGAAAAAAGGGTCTCCGGGTAAAGGAAAAGAAACCTCAATGGGATGATGGGGAGGGTGCAGGGGCAGGTTATTGGGGAGGAGATGATGAAGGAGACAGTTAAAATAATGCTATGTCCATATACAAAATTATCAAGGCCAATATCAATAACACATGTGGGGAAGGGAAGGGAGAAGGGTAGGACCTGAGAGAAACTCATCAAGTGCTGTGTACATATAAGTTCCTATCATTCATGATGTATAATTACAATGCACCAATGAAAGTATACTTAAAAAAAACAAGTGAATTCTGAGAACTGTCACTCTTAAGTACATTGAAGAAATGGAGTATATTAATGAGATATAGTGTCCTGGAACAGAAAATGGACATTGATTGAAAACTAAGGAAATCTGATTATCCTGTATATTTCAGTGAATGAGGACATATAACATTAAATTGTTAATTATGACAAGTATCACTTACAGTAAGAGATTAATAAAAATAAAATATGCCACATATAAATATTTGTAAGTTTTTATTGGCACATTGCAATTATATATCATACTGAGGTATAGAGTGATAGAAAAATACAAGCACACAACTCTTACAGCACTTCCCTCCAGGCCCCACACCCTCCCTTCCATTTCCCTTACATATCTTTGAGGTTGAATTGGCGATTTAATACACATACATATAATTAATTCAATTGTTACATTCTTTACAACTCCATACCCTTCCTATCTCCCCTAAACCCCTTCAATTACTTCATTGGAATTTATGCTCTTTTGATGGCATAGGCTTTAAAAATATTCGATAAATCTAAAATTATTCTAAAATGGAAATCTCTCTCTGTCTTAACTCACTTTCATGCATAATAAATAGGATATAAATATTGTTGACTCCTCCTGAGTGTATCACATCAATTCCATCCTCTTATCTGGTGAAGGCTACTATTATTTTAAGTTCTTTTTTGATCATTATTCTTATTTTTTATTGCAATTTCTCTAAATATTTCAATAACATTTTTGTTAACTTTTTCTTCTTTTCAAACATATGTATGTTTAAATATCTGAATTAATCCATATTTCTACTGAAACTATGAGAAATTATCAGATGTATAATGATTGTGGGGACATTTTAGATAATTCTAGACAAGTTGTTTACAAAAGGTCGAAGGTCATGAAAATTAAATGAAGAGTGAAAGCAGTGCAGAATGGACAGAACTAATGTTGTAGAGCAACCCTGAGATGTCATGCACAGATCCCAGCTCTTAGAATATACAATTTTTATTCTAATATTCTCCCTTTGATTGTGAATAGAAACTTTGACTTGTTAGAAACAGTAGAATACTATAAATGTGATTAAATAAAATTTGGCTGTTTATCATATATAATGTTGTGATTTATGTCTTGCTAATCAACTCTCTGCCTTGAAGATTTTGATGAAATATTGTGATATATAAGAGCAGTCTACAAGGAAAGAAACTCAATGGGACTCTGGTCAATAATCAGCAAGGTAGTAAGGTTCATGGACCAATGACTTTCCTTACAGTTTGCAATTTACATTTACAACTAACCCAAGCTTCTTTCAAAGAAAAAAATATTGCTATGAATGTAACATGATTACCTCTTTGAAAACAAGATAATCCTGATTTCCTCCCTCTGATTCCTTTTATCATTAATTAATTTCAAGTATATATATGTATATATTCATCTATGCATGTGCATATTCATATACAATGTATGTGATCTGCACAAGAAAATTTCATGCAGATGGTTACAAAAGTGAGGTAGAACAAATTTTTATTGCAGTCAATTTATGAATCTTTGGAGTATAGAAAAACCTCAAACAATATGATGAAGTTCACACTTATATAGTACAAAGTGGCTGGTCCTGCATTTACCATGGCATTGTTAGTGTTCAGGCTACACAAATTGACAGCTTTGTGAATAAATGAATAGAGCAAACTAAGCCATTTAATGAAAACACTCACATTTTTTTAACAAGTCTCTGAGAAAATGTGGCCTTGTGACTCCAAGAAAAGGTTCCTCTATCCTTTTTAATCAGAGCATTTCAGAAGAGTTTTCTGGAAAATGCTATAATATCGAACATGCAATATCTCTTGATTAAAAATAATATCCTAATTCAATAAGGGAAATGTGATGCATATAAAGATTAAAATAATTGAGACACTCATCTCAAAAACAATTATGAATGTATTTTTAAACACAGGAATGGAAGGCCTTAATACACAATACAAAGATACACATTTCATTTTAGATGATCTGGCTAAATTATACCCAAGTTGAAGAAATTTGTACACCAAAATAAAAACCAAAAAGAAATACTACAATGCTAGGCCAGAAGTGATAAAAATCCAAGATACTATAACAATACATGTATATCCATGTTTTTGATGGAACAATTCACAATAGCCAAATTATGAAAACAATGAAAATGTCAACAGATGAAAGAAAAAATAAAATATGGTATATACACACAATATAATTTTATTTAGGAATAAATTTTACTTAAGTCAACAGATGAAAGAATAAATAAATGTGGTACATACACACAATGGAATTTTATTTGGGAATTAGGAAATATAATGGAATTTTATTTAAGAACAAAATTATATCATTTTCAGAAAAATGGATGGAATTAGAAAAATATTACACTGAGGTCAGCCAGTTTCAGAAATTCAAGGATCATATGATTTCTCTCATTTGTAGAAGCTAGAGAGAAAATGGAAAACAAATATTTCAGATAAATGATGAGAGAGACCAGTAGAATAGTTCAAAAAGCTGAAGGAGAGAGACAAGCAGGAAAAAAGAGGCTTGTTGAAGCCCAAATAATGCTATGTTCAAATATTATGTCAATATATGAAGATATCACTTTCAATCTTAATAACATATATTAGGAGGTTGGAGGTAGGGGAGTGAAGTGGATTCCAGAAGGAAACACACCAATGACGTGTACATGTTTGTTTGTATCACATTGACCCTCACTATGATATATAATTACCATGTACCAATAAATATATCTTAAAATGTCATTTGTCAGCAGGAGAAATACTTTTACAGACTAATTTTTACCCCCAAAACTGAGTTTTCCAACATAGCCACAAGGCATGATCTGGTCTCATGCATGCAGACACCTCAGCAAGGCTCTGTGCTCAGTGGCTTCCACTGTGGTCCCAATCTGTGGGACAGAGGACACGGTGTCCTCTGAGCTTGTGAAAGTGGCACCCAAGGCTGAATCACCTGGCTCCCAACACTACTGTCTTTTGTTGAAATTATTAAATAAATAAAGCTGGAGTGGGTCATGAGGATTAGAATGTCAGAGACATAAGGCTTAACAGCAATATTCTAAAATTATGGCACAGCACAAAATACGGGTATAGTTAGAAAGCATGCATCATAGAACATCACAGTGGATAGGAGAAAAGACTCTGCTAAGAAAGTTTAATATTTGCATGAATGCACAAATAAACCAAAGAAAGAAAGAAAACAGAACTAAAAAACAGATATACACCAATAAGAAGTAATGTATACGTCTATTAATGAGGAAGAGGTGGATTTTCTATGAATGTTATAGAAAATTTAGTATATGGAGGGAAGAGATAAAATCTCACACTATATACAAAGTTAATTCCATATGATTCAAAGATTTATTCCTAAAATATTTAATATAGTATGTCTTTATGGCATAAATATGTTAATATTTCTGAAACTAGTCCTAGAATTGATTTATCATAAGAGAAAGAAAATATACTCAAATGCAGTTAAAGTGAGTCAAGATTCAGGAGGAGACCAAGTCAGGCTCAAGGTGCTTCTATTCTTTCCTTGTAGGACTTTAGCTCAGATTTAGAACTGGAACATGGGAGTGATAATTGTGCCTGCATCTTGAGATATGGTATGGATCATATAAAGTAATATATTAAATGTGTAGCATAATATCAATTCTACGCTAGCCCCTAAGATAACTTTTTCTAATGAAGTGCAAGATGAATCATTTACATTAATTGGAATATTTATTATTATTTTATATATTATAACAAAGAATTAAAACATGAAAATGATGATTTCTTTTTTTATTGGTGCATTGTAATCATACTTCTTTGTTAGGTACAAGACGGTGGAGGCATACATGCACACATCTCTCGTTTAACCCTTCCCTAACTCCTGCCCCAATACCTCTCCCTTCCCTCCTTCTCATGTTCAGTTTAGTGATTACCTGGAATTTCATATAATTATTGAAAATATATTTGATTTATCTAAGTGTGAATGGGATGTTTTTCTGCTTTATTCTGATAATTACATAAAAGGAAGCATATAAGCCAAATGCAATAACAAAAGTAACCCTAAAATTTCTCCCATTCAAATCAAAACTTTTCTTTTATATATTTTTTGGAACTGGGCATTGAACCCAGATGTATTATACCTCTGAGCTACATATCAGACCTTTTTAAATTTCATTTTGAAATAGGGTCTCACTAAGTTGCTGAAGCTGGCTTCAAACTTGTAATCCTTCTGTCTTGGACTCTGTTCTAGTCAGTATTCTCTCACTACCATGACCCAAGGAATCTGACAACAACTCAGAGAAAGGGACATTTATTTGCTCACAGTTCTGGAGATTCCAGGGGTTTAGTCTTTGTTAGGCCAGATGAAACCTGTGAAGCACATGGCATGGTGGAGAGAGAGAGGGATCAAAACTACACTGAGATTCTATCTAACCACAATAAGAATGGCAATCGGTCAAGAAGTCAAGTAACAACAATTTTTCATGAGGATGTAGGGAAATATGAACTCTTCTACATATTAGTATCTTTTAAAAATAATTATTTTATTATGAAACATCCATATATGAAAGTATTACTACAAAGATCACTATTATGTTTGAGGAGAGGTGAGTGGTCATGTGGGACCTGAGGGAAAACTCACCAAGTGCTGTGTGCATTTTTGTTTATATGACTTTGAACTTCACTATGATGTGTAATCACAATGAACCAATACAAGCATAAAATATTTTTAAAAATCATGAGAAAAATAACTTCCAATTGATGTATTATAATTGTACATTATAATGAGATTCATAGTACTACATTTATACATGTGCATAGCTTTTTCTGTCTATTTCCTTCCCTAAGCTTCCTCTTTCCCTTCCTGTCTTCCTCCTCAGTCTCCCACCACTACTCTACTGATCTCTCTCCTAATAGAAAGGGTTGAGTGTAAGGAGCTAAGGAGTGGAAGAGAGAGGATTGAGGAAGGAAACAGTTCAAATAGTAGCATGGCAACATTGAAGGTACTATATCCAATTTTGCTAAATGATTGGGAAGGGAGAAGGCATATGCAGGGTGGGATGTGGAGGAAAATATACTAACTGCTGTGTGAATGTATGTTTTTTAACACATTGACCCTCACTATGATGTAAAATTGCAATGCACTAGTAAAATAATTAATAAAGATTAAACATAAACAAAAAAAGAAAAGCCAGTAAATGGAATCATACAAAATGCTGAACTAAAAACAGAAAATTCCATGCATTAGTGAAAGAAAAAAATAGAAAGAAATAACGAAAATAACAAATAGAGAAATTTTACAAATAAAATTGTTATTAATCAAACTACCACAATAAACATTTTGAATGTCAATGGTGTAATTGTAATGATTAAAAGATACAGTGTCAGAGTGGATACATAATGATGACTCAACTAAATGGTATGATGGAGAGAGAGAGGGATCAAAACTACACTGAGATTCTATCTAACCACAATAAGAATGGCAAGTAGTCAAGAAGTCAAGTAACAATAATTGTTCATCAGGATGTGGGGAAATATGAACTCTTCTACATATTAGTATCTTTTAAATGCAATTATTTTATTATTAAACATCCATATATGAAAGTGAAAGTAATACTACAAAGATCACTATTATGTTTGAGGAGAGGTGAGTGGTCATGTGGGACCTGAGAGAAAACTCACCAAGTGTTGTGTGCATTTTTGTTTATATGACTTTGAACTTCACTATGATGTGTAATCACAATGAATCAATAAAAGCATAAGATATTTAAAAAATCATGAGAAAAATAACTTCTGATTGATGTATTATAATTGTACATGATAATGAGATTCATAGTACTACATTTATACATGTGCATAGCTTTTTCTGTCTATTTCCTTCCCTAAGTCTCCTCTTTCCCTTCCTGTCTTCCTCCTCAGTCTCCCACCACTACTCTACTGATCTCTCTCCTAATAGAAAGGGTTGAGTGTAAGGAGCTAAGGAGCAGAAGAGAGAGGATTGAGGAAGGAAACAGTTCAAATAGTAGCATGGCAACTTTGAAGGTATTATATCCAATTTTGCTAAATGATTGGGAAGGGAGAAGGCATATGCAGGGTGGGATGTGGAGGAAAATATACTAACCGCTGTGTGCATGTATGTTTTTTATCACATTGACCCTCACTATGATGTACAATTGCAATGCACTAGTAAAATAATTAATAAAGATTAAATCTAAAAATAAAGATAAAAAGCCAGGCATGGTGGCGCACGCTTGGAATCTCAGCATTCCAGAGGCTGAGACTGGAGGATCCGGGTTTGCGGGCAGCCTCAGCTACCTAGTGAGGCACTCCACAACTTAGTGAGACTTGGTTTCAAAATAAAGAATAAAAACTAGGGCTGGAGGTATAGCTCAGAGGTAGAATGCCCCTGAGTTCAATCCCCAGTACCGCAAAAAAAAAAAAAAAAAAAAAAAAAAAAAAGAAAAAAAAAAAAAGAAAAAAAAAAAAAA
>PVLC010020426.1:0-29283 GCA_004027655.1 Graphiurus murinus | reverse complement strand
CAGCCAACCTCTTCCCAACCGCTTCTTCTTCCCAACCACTTCCTCCCAGAACTTCTCCCAGCAACCCAGCCCAGCAACTTCCCAACCAGCCTTTCCCCAGCAGCTCTCTCTCTAGGCGAGAGGTGGAGGCTTTTAAAGCTGCGCAGGGCCTAAGCCACGAGGTGTCTCATACAGCTCTCACCTGGGCCGGCCATGAGTCAGGCGTGCTGGTGCATGCGCTCTGGCGTGGCACAGCCCTGGGATGTTATTCACCTGTAGCTGCTTCTGGCACTCTACCAGGCGCCATCTAGAGGCGAGGTCTAGCCGGCCGAACTAGGCCCCCGACATTAAGATCCATACTAGTCTGGTTTTGAAAATACAATTAATTTAGCAGGTGAGCTGGAGAGGCCCAACTCCTTTATTCCTACACCAGTATAGTTCTTCCTGCACCATGGCTGCCCACTAATACACAATATTAATTTCCTTCCCTGACCCACTGGATTATACCCACAGGCATTTACCAGCTTGTCATATGATGAGTTTATCTATACTAGAACATACCACAACATTCCAGAACATTCTTTTCTACTTCTATCAGATTTTCTATATGCGTAAGTCCTTGAAATATACAGCACAGTCTCCACATTAAGGATTCCATTTCACCTGAGTTTTTTTGTTCTCACCCAATACTGCCATGGAAAAACTCTACCCCTAGAGTGCTGTCCACTGTAAATTAGAGCTCTGTCCATTCACATTCCTTTACTCTTCCAAAACCTCCATTTCCTTTCTTTTAAATCTTCCTAACAATCAAGTTTTGATATCCTTGGTATCCACCCTGGATTGCTCTGCATTTTATCAAAGTCATTCTTATTTACTTATTATCTAGCTTAGCTTTGTGAAAAAAAGAGGTTAAGAGTATAGAATTTAGAGGCAGTCTGCTTCAGTTAAAATCCCTTTTCCCTCTTGTTATGTCCATGACCTTGAGCAAAGTTACTTAACTTCTCACTGTGCTTTATTTTTCCTGTTCATAAAGTGATGATAATGAAGTGGCCTTGCTAAGATGTTGTGAGAATTAAGTGATATGACCCATTGTAAATCATGTATGCACCTTGTACAAAATAAATGATGAATAAATTGTAACTATCAATAATCTGTTCTTTTTACTATCTCCACACTGCAGTGCTAGGTGATACAGGTAAAATTTGTGATTTCAAGGCATTACATGGTTATAGGAATTTTGAAACATGCTCTAATTCTCTTGTTTTCTTAAATACATTGCCAGCAATATTTACTAAGATAAAATTAATAATTCCAAGTCACATTGATCAAAATAATATCACAAAACTAATACTAGATATTTAAATATTTATCTTCAAAAATAGTTCAGCAGAATTAGTCAGGATTGATTTCTAATAACACAACTATCATTAATATGTGTATGACTTTGAACAATCACTTAAACAAATTGAACTGTAATATCTTCATATGACAAAATACAAGTATTTGTTAAGCACTTACTATGTGCCAGTGTTTACAACAAATGATATACATAAATTATATCATTCATTTGTATAGCAGGGCTATGGAATGGGAAATTATCCTCATTTTATAACAAAAAATGAGGTCTTTCCTATCTCCCTGGGTTAAGACAATTAGATAGGTAAAAAATATGAAAATATAAACTACAAGGTACTTCCCAAACTTATTATGACTTTGAATTTAATGCATTTGTTTTGACAATGAACATTTTAGTGATTAATTTCATCTTTTTCCTCCAGTTTTTTATACTTTTATTGGTGCATTTTAATATACATCATACTGAGTCATAAAGTGATAGGAACATACATGCAAATAACACTTGGTGTGTTTGCCTCTGAATCACACCTCACTCACTACCTTTCACCACATATGCTATTGATATTGGTATTGATAATTTTATTTACAAACATAGCATTGTTCACACTGTAACCTTCATTACATCCCTATTCCCCCCTCCTACACCTTCTAAATTCCCTCCATTGCTCTATTGAATTCTATACTCCTTTATCTGAGGCCTCTTTTGTGTACTCAGTTTCTCTCTAGCATCCATATATGAGAGAAAACATAAAACTGTTTGCTTTCTGAGACTGGCTTATCTCACCTAGAATAATATTTTCAAGTTTCATCAGTTTTCTTGAAAATTAAATAATTTTGTTCTTTATAGCTGAGTACCACAGATTCGTGATGCCTCCATATTTTTATGACCTAGACTGGTTCCATAATTTGGTTATTTTGAATTGTGCTGTTATAAACATGGATTTCCATGCATTTCTATAATATTGTTACATCACTTCCTTTGGACAGATTCCCAGAAGAAGGGTCACTGGCTGTATGGTAGTTCTATTCCCATTTTTCTGAGAAATCTCCACACTGATCTCCATAGCAGCTGTACTAGTTTGCAATCCCACTAACAGTGTATTAGAGTTCCTAATTCCCCACATCCTTGTCAGCATTTATTGATTGTGTTATTGATGATTGAATCATTAGAACCATTAATTATTGTTTTTAGACTTGAATATGACAATAGAATTAGAATTTCTGTAAGACTATTAATAGAATATTAAGTAGTTTTAAAAGAAAAATAGTTTTACATTGGATAAATATCACTATTCCAAAAACTTACTTATACCACTAAATCTCTCAGAAATTAAAATAGTTAATGTTTGTATAGACCTCAAAATATTGCTGAAGAAAGATTTTTTTTAAAACTTATGAACTAAATTTAACTATTTTTTAAAAAGGAAGATGCCAGGAAAGATTCTTGTAAAATTCCTTTAAGTGTGATAGAGCCATACTTTCATTATTTACCACCTGAGGATTTCTTTTTAGAAGAAACTGATGATATAGATGGTAATCCATACATGTTGGAAAAGTGTCACTTTTAAACTTGATGAATTGAAAACATGCAGTATTAACATGTAGTAATGAAAAAATGAAGCCGCCCAAGGAGGAAGAAATGATAGATAATTTGGGGCTATTTTAATATCATGAAAACTTCATAAATGAAGATATCCCAGTTCATGTCCCAGTTTTGACTTGTGGCCTGTATCTCTAGCACATCATTTCAAATTGACCTTTCTTTATAGATAGAATGAAAATAAAATATCTCATTTCCACCTGAAAATTCCCAATCTGACTATATAAATATACATTTGTGGCAATAGAAACATATTTCTTACTAGTACTCTATAACACTCTGCAGGGGTCCATTGGGAGCTGGAGCTTGGTCTGCAGAAATTTGTAATAGCAATTTTAAGCACTTATAGGATAATGAGAAAATTTAGGCCCTCTCAATAATATCACTCAATGCAGTGTATTTTCATTTCTTTAATAAAAAGGAAATTCCTGCTGATCAAGTGTTACATAGTTTAAGGCTCATTTGGGGGGGGAAGTGTTGGAAAGCCTAATTTATGTTTTAAGGGTTCATCTAGATATTAACCTTTTATTTTTCCAATGAGGTTAGAGGATTAATAGAATGAAGTGAAGCTATTAAAACATACAACTCTATAACATACACATGTCAGACTGCTCCCTCCAGAGTCTAAATGTTTCTTTCAACCTGAATGGGGCAGGGAATGACTTATCCATATGATCTTCCCAGTTGGCATTTATCTTCAATGAGAACATCGCAGTTAGTTTATTTTTAGAATTAATGATACTTTGTTCCAGGAAAAAACTATTGACAATTAATGAAAAATATAAGAGAGCCATTCTGTATGTGTTGGCAATCCACAGTCCTCTTGTGAGTGTACATGTATATGTGTTTTAGAGTCACAAATTACGTCTTCCTTTTCCAATGTTCATTACTGAAGAGTTTCACTGAAATGCTGTCTAATGCTTTCTGAGCGAAGAATGTATAATCCCATTCAGTAGAGTGTGAAAGCTTCCATATATCTGCTACTCCTAACCCAGTAATAGCTGAGGATGAAGTTTTATGATCTTTTTAAACAAAATGATATTCTTAATAATATATACCAAATCTCTCTGAAGCAAGATCCAAGGCCAAAGCAAGTCACAATTCCAAGTTGTTTTAGTAAAGACATTCTTTTGAATTTTGATAAAACTATATGGGTTGTTATGTAAGTTTCTTTGAAGTTAGATCATTTGTGAAAGAGGTGAAACATGAACAATATTTCACATTACTTTGAACTCCCATGCAACTTCACTATTTAGAATATTGGTATGGTTGGCTGGAGACATGGATCTGAGTGAAAATATGCTGAAGTCTTACTATGTGCCAGATTGCTTTTTTTTTCAGTACACATACACATTTGCACACCAATGTGAAACTATTGAGATAGAGATTATAATTATTTTCATTTCACAGATAAATAAATTGAGACTTAAACTTATAATAACATTATAACATTTCCAAAATTAAAAAGAAACCATTAGGTTACAGACTTGGGTACATATTACTGCACAATTTTGTCCTTTTCCCTACACTATGCTGCCCCATTCATACTAAGAACATTTTTATTATGCCATATTTTATTTTAATAGTCCATACATATTTATCCTAATAAATCCTTTAAGTCATGGAAGGCAGAATGTTTATACAGTTTACCTTAGCAGCTTTACAACACCTGGCTTAATATCTGCCACTACTTGGTGCTCAGTGAAGGAGGTTTAATGATTTGGACTAATAAATACTGATATCAAGTGCTGGAATAAAAATATAAGTATAATTTGATGAATGAATATAATCCAGAAAATTGATATTGAGGTGCAAATATGAGGATAGCAATTCTGCCATCAGTAGTAAATGTCTTCTGAGCAAATTTATCCTGTAGTTGAGAGTGACCCACAATTGATCTCTCGTAGTAATACCTATTACAAAATAGATGACAAGGAATGTGAATATGGTCCTTAGGAAACATAACTAATCTTACTGGCCCAGATTAGCATCTTACAAAATAGAAATAAAACAGACACTGGTGGGAAAAGACACAAATATTACTTTCACAATCTTCTGTGTACTTAGAGACTGAAACTATATCTTAGTTATCTCTAATTATTCCTAACACAGTACCTGGCACAATGTAGAGGATTCTTTGTTCCAAGAGTAAAATGAGAGAATGTATGCTCTCAGGCCATTTAATTTATCACCTGACATCATGACTTCACACATATCCTTCCTTCTACCTACAATGCCTTCCCTGCTCTCACCTTCTGTTTACTTTTCCATCTCTTAGCATTTCATCTCACAGATGTCCTCTTCTAAGTAACTTTCTCTGATTCCTCCACAAATACTTGGAATATACTTACAAATGATGTAAGGAAAGTTTTAGTCTAGGGAACAACTGAGCTGGTTTGGAATTGTGGTTCTACTATTAACATTCAGAAAATCATATGCCTCATTATGGTACAATACCCTCAACTGTAAATAAAGGGTTTGATCCAGGTGACCTTTAGGATTCAGTGCTGCCTAGCTGAGCAGGGACTAGGGAAGAACAGTCCCTATTCATGGTGAAAACAATTGAGAGCACTGGTCAGTGAATGACTCACATTGAGTTCTGTTTGTGCTTCTTATACCTTAGTCCTTCTTGTTTCTTATTCTATCATGGGGTCCTGGGGTCCAGCCCTCGAGGCAGCGGAGTAAGGGGTCCCTCGACAGGTGTGGAATGAGACAAGGTCGCAAGAATACGCTCACACCAAACGCAGTGAAGAAGCATATCTGTTTTATTGTCTGTTAGTAGCTGTTTTATACTATTTTTTTGCAATGAGGCATATAGAATAGGAATTTCCAAAGGTTATCCTCAACCAGTCAAGGTTACAACATGTAGATAAAAATTCTTTTGTACATAAAAATTCTTAAAAATACAACACATATATAAAAATTCTTTTTCATTAGTTAAAATCTTTAATATTTGGTTAGCACCTTTAAGCAGTTTTCTTATCTTATCTCAGGTATCTAGAGGGTTAATGTGTCCTGTAAAATTCCACTGAGACCAGGTGGGAGTGGGCAAAAGACTATTTGTAGTAACTATTTAGATAAACTTGCAAATCCTGTTTCTAGACTAATGCTTGTAAAAGGTTAATGAATTGGGTTATTTTGAGGCACTGTCTATTTTTCAGCTAAGAGATAAGTATCTGTCAGGCCACATGTGTCTAAGAAAATTTCCTTTATAATTAATATAAAAGCAAAACCCAAAGCACCCCAAATTTCCAGAGTATAATAATGCAAAGTGGGATATTCCTTCTTTTGGAATCGTCTGTCTTTCAGGACTTCAGCAGACTGAGCCTTACTCAAGATCTAGCTGTTAAGGAGCTGTGGCAATGGGGTAATGCTTTTTATTTTTATTTTTATTTTTTGTGGTACTGGGGATTGAACACATGGACATTCTACCTCTGTGCAACACTCCCAGCCCTATTTTTAATTATTTACTTGGAAACAGAATCTCACTTATTTATGGAGGGCCTCACTAAATAGCTGAGGCTGGCCACGAACCCATGATCCTCCTGTCTCAGCCTCCCAAGTACTAGGATTACAAGCATGCAACACCACACAGGGCTGGGGTAATGCTTTTTAAGGATAAAGGATTCTTATAACTTTCAAGGTATTCACTCTAATACTTTGTTACATTCAATTCAGAGAACCTTTCCAGATTCAGAGGGGAGAGAAAATTAGTAGACAATACAAGCCAAATAGCCAAGATAGTGGTTATTTTCTGTCTTCTATGGAAAAATATAATTTGAAATCAGTGGTTAAGTAGAGGGAGTCATCAGACTAATTTGGAAGACCTATAGCATGAGTAAACTTTTCTTTCCCTTGTCAGGTTGGACCATTTACTTCAGAGATTGTAAAGTTTATATTGATTTTATACAAGTAACTTTTCAGAACAAGTATCTGGCATTTATTTATGTATTTATTTATTTAGTAGTGCAGATTGAATCCAGGGGTGTTCTAATTCTGAGGTATATTCCAAGCCTTTACAGTTTTTTTTTTTGTTTTTTTTTTTGAAATAGGGTCTCACCAAGTTGCTGAGGGCCTTGCTAAGTTACTGAAGCAGGCCTTGAACCTGCAATCAGCCTTTCAAATCCTGGAGTTACAGGTATGCTCCTGCACTCCCAGCTAGAACAGGTATCTGGAAGCTCATCTCTCTCACTCTTGGGTTCTGCCTTTTGAGTTGTAATGAATTTTGGCCAGGCTTTGGAGTTTCAACATTCCACAATGAAATATAAAGATAATATGCAAATTGTTTTTAAAAATAAAGACTTTCAGGAGAGGAAATATGCAAGCTTATACAAAATAAGCTTCTTTACTATTTTACAGACTGATCATAAATATTTTTAATTCTCATTGCATGAGAATTTTAGGTAAATGACAACAAAAATTTTTGTCTGTTTAGTTCACTGATTTATCCTCAATGCCTTTCTTGGTATACAGCGGACAATGAAGACAAATTTGCTAAGTGAATGAATGTTGGAATCTCTTTTTTGTCACTGACACTTCTCTTATTTTCTTTTTTTTAACGTTTATTATAGTTTATTTATTTTTTTAATTATAATTTTTATTGTAGTAATTCGTGCAATATAGCATACATCTTTGTTAAGTACTAGTTGTTAACAACATATTTGCACACAATTCTCATTTGACCCCTTCCCCAATTCCCACCCCATTCCCTCCCCTCCCTCCGCCTCAGGTTCACTTCAGTGAGTGACCTTGATATGATTGTGTAAGTACATCATGTGCTTTAGGGTGTCCCTCTGCCCCATGCATCCACTACAATTAAATCAACTTCTTTGCTTATCGAGGATCTCTCCTTTTCATCTGGAGACCCTCCTATGCCCCATCTTCTCCCTAGCATCCACATATTAAGGAGAACATATGTTTCTTAACTCTTTGTGACTGACTAATCTCACTTAACATAATGTTTTCCAGTTGCATCCATTTCCCTGCAAAGAACATGATTTTATTCTTCTTTATGGCTAAGTAAAATTCCATTGTGTACATATCCCATAGTTTCATAATCCATTCATCTGTGGTTGGACATCTTGGCTGCTTCCATAGTTTGGCTATTGTGAATTGAGCTGCTATAAACATAGATACACATGCATCGGTCTGATAATTTGGTTTCCATTTTGTTGGGGTGGATCAAGGACCTGGAAATCAGACCAGATACACTGCAGCTACTTGAAGAGGGCATAGGACCAACACTTGAACACATAGGCACAGGTAAGAACTTTCTCAACAGGACCCCAAAAGCACAAGCAGCTCAAAGGAAGATCAATGCATGGGATTGCAATAAACCGAAGAGCTTCTGCAAAGCAAAGGAAACTATCAAGAACCTAAACAGAGAACCGACAGAGTGGGAGAAAATTTTTGCCAGTTACACTTCAGATAGAGGTTTAATATCAAGGATATACAAAGAACTCAAGAAACTCACAGCTAAGAAAGCAAATAACCCAATCAAAAAATGGGCAAAGGACCTAAATAGACACTTCACAAAAGAAGAAATACAAATGGCCAATAAATATATGAGTAAATGTTCCACATCATTGGCAATCAGGGAGATGCAAATCAAAACTACCCTGAGATTTCACCTAACTCCAGTCAGAATGGCAATCATAAAAAATATGAACAACAACACCTGCTGGCGAGGGTGTGGAGAAGTGGGAACCCTAATACATTGTTGGTGGTATTGCAAACTGGTGCAACCACTGTGGAAAACAGTATGGAGGATCCTCAGATGAATGGAAGTGAACCTACCATACGACCCAGCAATACCACTACTGGGTATATACCCACTTCTCTTATTTTCTTTATCCTTGAGATTTATGCAATGTTTATTCCTTTGCAGCCTTTGCAGCAGTGGTTCTAAAGGGAGAGAGAGGGTAGACCTGAAAGGTTAATCCACTCTGTGGGTAAGTGTAACTTTTCTAAGGTGGCCAAATTAAACTTTCTGAGCAACTTCTTGGAGAATATCAAAGGTCTTCCTTATTCTGATTTCTAATGAGTTGCATTCTTAGCCCCATATAGCCCTTGATGCTTTCTTGCTATATTAGTTTCTATTCTTAATATTGCTGTTATGGTTTGCATATAGAATGTTCCTGGAGAGCTCATGTATTAATGTTCAAAGGTGAAATGATTGAATTATGAGAGTAAGCTCATCAGAGGAAGAATCCATTGCAATGGATTTATTGATTGGTAACCTAGGCATGTGGGATGTGGCTGGAGGAGCTGGTCACTAGGACTATGCCCTTAGTGACTGTGCATGGGTCCATCAACGCCTGTCACAAATTCTTCCTCTGCTTCTAGCTTCCGTGATGTGAGAGCAGCAGCACCTTTGCACTCTTCTCTCTCTGCCTCCCAGTTCCATGCCCTGAACTCCACAAGCTTCACTTGGCCTAATATAGACAAAAACACTGAGATCCCCAGAAATTTGAGTAAATAAATCTTCCTATCCTAAGTTGTGGTCATCAGGTTTTTGGGGGTTCATAGCAGTGAGAATGCTGACTAAAAAAATGGCATTCAATTGTTCATTTGCCTACTTATCCATCTATCCATTTATTCCTTTATAGTTATTTATTCATCTATTTTATAAATATGAAGTACTTACCTCATAAAATGTTTGTGCAAAGGATATAATGACATGTACAGCATGGTTGTGAGGTACTCACCCTAACACAAAAGAGCTCAGCAAAGTATTGAGAGACTCTGTAGCTCTGTACTTATATCTAGCTTGTCATTATGATTATAAAATTGTGGTTGTGTCTAGGTTTCACTCCACTAGATGCTTCTCAGTGGTTAAGTGAAAAACATCTTTCCTATAAAAGTGCATGTTCACACACATGTTCTCACAAAGACACATACACAAGGGTTGCCATAACCTGGTCCTACCATTATTATAATGGATACATAAGCTATTTTCCTCAAGTTTCAATACTTTCATCTCTATGTATTTATAGAAGAAAAGAAAACAAGGATCACATCATAAAAAGCAAATTAATATAAAATAACAGATTGAAATCATTGTAACTTGCTTTAAAGAAAGCAAATAATGATGTTTCATAAGTGAACACCGAAATCATCTCCTGCTTGACCCTCAGAACACCATGAAGTTGTGTTTTCCACAAAAGTGAAGAAACTAATAGACCATTTGGAAAGTGTCCTTGTTGATGAGAGGGCTAGAGCACAATCTATAGAGAATTTGAAAAGAATATTAGATGAGATCAGGTGAATTCAGGGTTAGAGGACTAATATCTAGAATATGCAGAGAACTCAAGAAACTCACAGCTAAGAAAACAAATAACACAATAAAAAATAGGCAAATGATCTAAATAGACACTTCACAAAAGAAGAAATGCAAATGGACAATAAATATATGAGGATATGCTCAACATCGTTAGCAATCAGAGAGATGCAAATCAAAACTACCTTGAGATTTCACCTAACCCCAATTAGAATGGCAATCATCAAAAACACGAACAACAAAAAATGCTGGTGAGGGTAGGGAGAAGTGGAAACCCTAATACATTGTTGGTGGGATTTCAGATTAGTGAAACCACTTTGGAAAACAGAATGGATCCTCACATGAATCGGAATGAATCTACCATATGAACCAGCAATACCACTTCTGGGTATCTACCCAAAGGAATGGAAACCGAACTATCAGACTGATGCATGTGTGTGTAGCATTCCACGCAACCAATGTTGAGTCCCATGCCACACGGGGTAGGGAAAAGCGGGCCAGCCGCTTCGCCTATCGGGGCCGAGCGAGAGGGAGAGTGTCGCAGCCAGGCCCACCACCCTGGGGAGTCAGGGAAGCCCCCCAAAACCCAGCACTGGCCGGGAGTCCAGTCAGTGGTCAGGCAGTGCCTCAGAAACTCAACTTTATTGGAACATACAATAGATTATATGGGCAGGTCAGGTAGGGAGGTGAAGCTGGGGAGGGGGAGCCAATGGGAGCAGATATCCTCACCGGTAGTTGAGGGGGAGGAAGGTAGGCCGTTCCTTGACCCACCCACCGGCTTCCCTAGGTCTGAGAGGTCAGATTTGACCAAGCAAGGTCAAAGCCTTGAGTGCCAAATGCCATGTAACACGAGCGATCCCTACATATCCCCCTTCTTTGTTTTAAGCCCTCAGAAGTCCTCTTAAACAGTGTTACTGTCTTAGGTTGTTCCTATCTTTCAAGGGATCTTACCTGTCATTGGACACACTGTTACCTTTTGGACTCTGGGGAGCCAGCACCCAAGGATCCTGTCTTAGGTTGCCCCTATCTTTCAAGGGGTCTTACCCATCATTGGATTTCAAGGGGCCTTATGGGTTGTGGGGCATAGGCTGCTGGGTAACACCATCATAAGGCTTACGATGCCCATATAGGTCATCAGGCTTGGCAGCAAGCTGTTGGTATTGGGCTATAAGACTGATTACAGGGGCCTTGGGGAGGAGGCTTTCCAGGTGTGGCCAGAGTTATTTTAGGAGCTGACCATCAGATGTGAGTGAGCACTGCTCCTGGGCATCCATTCTCTCTGCCCTGCATTAGGGTGGCCGCCTGTAGCCTGTATACCATTATTGCACTGTTTGTCTGTCCTGTAACAATGTTTTGCCGGTCCTTCCAGACTAGTGAAGCAGTTGGTACATGGATCTCCGATGTCTTCTGAAGGAGGGTTTGGGCTCGGGACTGCCTAGGATCGCCGAATCCTGTTTCCATCCATGGTTTTTTGAGGTTCCCAGCAGCAGCGTCATCAGGAGGAACCGGGTCATTGGGGCAGGTCTCCTATAAGAGAGCATACAAGAGAGACTTCCTCGGGGGGTGTGGAGCCCTCTGGGGTAGGTATAGATAGGCATTCCCCAGCCGGGGTAGGACAGCGTTTAAGATCTCTGGCTGGAACCCAGATGGGTTGGGGTTCCCTGATGGGGAAAACACAGCCAAATCCTCATCCCACACTAATGAGGGGATCAGGTCCCCTCCAGAGACCCATCAATGGGTCCTTCCACCTGGCTTCGAGTGCCCTGTATGGCATGGTCCCAGTCCAGTGGCGCTGGAGGGGTGATGAATATGAGTCCTTTGAAAAATTTAAAATGTTAAGTGTCAGGAGTGCCTTCCTGAGCTGGTCATGGTGGGGGGAGAGCTCCCCCATTTTGTTTTGTAAGCTGGGTTTTTAGGGTGCGGTTGGTTCGTTCCACAATTGCCTGTCCTTGGGGGTTATGGGGAAGTCCTGTAGTGTGGGTTATGTTCCTTCTCTTGAGGAACTCTTGAAAGGACTGCCCAATAAAGCAAGGTCATTATCTGTTTTTAGCTGGTTAGGCAGGCCTAGAACTGCAAAGCATTGAAGCAAATGATTAATGGCATGTTTAGACTTTTCCCCTGCATGGGCAGTTGCCCAGCAGGCATGGGAGAAGGTGTCCACCATGACAAAGACATATTTGAGTCGGCCAAAGGATGTGACATGGTAGCATCAGTCTGCCAGAGGTTGTTGGGGCGTAGGCCTTGGGGATTGACTCCCTGCTGTTGAAGTGGAGGGGTCAGTAAGAATGGCTGGCAGCTTTTACAGGTCCGGATAATCTTTTTGAGATATTTAACCAGTACCTGTGTAAATCTGTGATGAAGCCCTCTCCAGTTTGCATGGGTGAGGCCATGGAGGTTTGTAGCCTCGGCCAGGGAGTAGCAGGCGATGGTGCCCGTAGTGGCCAACCTGTCAGCGAGGGAGTTGCCCTCTGTTAGGAAGCTCGGAAAGGATTGGTGGCCTCGAATGTGTTGGAGGAACAAGGGGGCTGTCCTCTGTTTAAGAAGGTTTGGGGCCTGGATCATAAGAGGGGCTATGGGGTTATTATCCAACCTGATGTAGGCATCGGCTAAGGTGGGCAGGAGGTGAACAACATAAAGACTATCTGAGAACAGGTTGAAAGAGACTGGAATCTCAGCCAGTGTCATAACTATGGCATAGAGCTCTTTGAACTGGGCAGAACCTTGGATTTGATGAGGGATGGTTTTGGCGGGTGGGGCATGGCACTGGCCTGGGGCATATAAAACTATGGCTGCTCCCGCTTTGCCACTATCAGTAAACACAGTGGGGCCACTGGGGTCAGGCACATTAGCAAATAGTCGGGGGGGATTCCCAGGCTAAGCGGGAGAAAGAGGATGCCCACTTGTAGGGCCCATAGTGGCAGCTCAATTTTCCCAGGAACCCTTCTAGGGCAAGGGCTAGCGTGCTGTGGTTCCTCTCAAGCCAGGTGAAATCTGTCAATTGAAAGGGAACAATTATATCCCGGGGATCACATCCAAAGAGCCGGATGAACAAGTCTCGTCCTTCAATGATGCAATCAGCTATTTGATCTGGGGCAGAATATACTTGAGGGGCTCCCCCAATGGAAAGGTGTATCCAGTGTAAGGGCTCCCCCTCCTGTGAGAGGAGAGCAGTATAGACTGGATTTTCACGGAGCACAGCAAGGTGGACGGGAAGGGTGGGGTCAAAGCGTTTAAGGGTTGAATTATTTATAGCTCTCTGTATATTGTTTAGAGCAGCCCAGTGTTTAGCAGAGAGGGTCACCTCTGAAGAGAGGTCAAGCCCTTTGTGAGTAAGTCAAAGAGCGGTAGCAACTCAGCTGTGGAGTTAGGAATCCACGGTCGCATCCAATTGATCTCCCCAAGCTACTGTTGTAACTGTGGGAGTGTATATTTGTCCTGGATTTTTAGCTGAGGCTTAGCAGGGGAAACCACATCTAAGTCTAGGGTTGTGCCCAGTATTTTGAATGGGGCCACCCTTTGAATCTTTTCTGGAGCCACTTGGAAACAGGCACTTTTAAGCAATTTAGAGCACTCCAAGTAAATCTCATTGAGTCTGGAGGGGCATGAGGCTCCCAGGATAATGTCATCCATGTAGATGTATAGGAGCACATCAGGGCGTCCAAATAAAGGGGAGAGAATTTTGGACATATAGTCCTGACAATCGAGGGGCTGTTGGCCATGCCCTGGGGTAGGACTGTCCACTCAAATCGCTGGTCAGGCCCTCGGAAATTTAATGATGGGATAGAGAAAGCAAACTTTTCAGTATCCTCAGGGTGTAGGGGAATAGAGAAAAAACAATCCTTAATATCTATAATTACTAAATTATGGTCACAAGGAATGGCAGGCTCTCTGGGGGGTGCCAAAAGGAATCATTCGTTTATAGATTTTTTTTTAATCCTGTAGCATTCTCCACTTATTACTGGATTTTTTAATTACAAACATGGGAGAATTTCATGGGCTGTTGGAGCATTTTAAGTGCCCAGCCTGGACCTGTTGTTTAACAATAACATGCAACTGTTGGAGCTTAACATTTGGGAGTGGCCACTGCTCCACCCATATGGGGGTCCTGGGGTCCATTGTATTTTAGGGATCTCCTCTGAGGCAGTGGGCTTTAGGATTGGGGTTGAGGGTGGAAGTTTGAGAGTTGAGCCACTGTGAGGCTCTGCCAGGTTTAGGGGAGGGAGATGAGAGAGGTGGCAGCTGCGGCTGCAGGCGGCCCTCTTGGTGCAGCGCTCCTGTGAGCAGCCTTGGGGGGGTAGCGCCCTTCAGGATTTAGCCGGCCTGCAGAGGCACGGCGGCATTGTGCGCCTGCCCTCCGTTCCTCTGTTTCCTGTTTTATGCAATTTTGGTAATCGAGTCCCTGGAGGATTGTTTTAGCCCATGGAGAATTGGGGCCATCCTTTTTAAATTTCTTTAAATTACTGGGATACCAGGGTGCAGGCCTATTTTTCCCAGGGTTAAGGTTAACTGGGTAAAGGTGACAAGCAGGGGGCGCTGCTGGTTCTGCCTGGAGGTCCTCTCCACCGTGGGGAGGGGAAAGGGGAGTGAGAGACTCCGCCCTGCCACTCACCCATAGGAATGTGTTAATGGCCGAGTTAATGTGCCCAAATTTAACAAGCCTGAGGGAACACATGGCTCCAGGTAGGGTAGGGGGGCAGAAGCCTCCCGAAGGGGGTTGGAGGGCCCTTTAGGAGCTGGAATATGTCCCAGGGCCTCAGGTTGTTGGGGTAAAGAAGAATAGAGGAGAGATTGAGGCCGAAGAGCATGCCCAAATGGGTCAGGGGGCTTTTCCTCAGGCAGCTTATTAGGTGACTCCAAAGGATTGTGCCCTGACAAGGTTGAGGGGGTAGGGGTGCCTGACTGTACTTTTGGAGGGGGGTGAATGATGGAAAGCAGCATTGGATTGTGCCTCTCTTGAACCTGATCCCACGTGCTCCAGTCAAAGAGGTTACTCTCTGGGAGCCATGGGGTGTCCTTAACTAAGTTGAGTCCCTGACTTGAAAGAGTGAAGAGAAGGGTTATGACTGCCCCATAATTTATGGAGGTACACTCACCAGAAGTCCGATTAGCTCATCGGCGAGATTTTGGCCTGGAGTCCTTCTGGAGTCCTCACACGGGGCACCAAATGTAGCGTTCCACGCAACCAATGTCACGTCCCACGCCACACGGGGTAGGGCAAAGCGGGCCAGCTGCTTTGCCTGTCAGGGCTGAGCGAGAGGGAGAGTGTCGCAGCCAGGCCCACCACCCTGGGGAGTCGGGGAAGCCCCCCAAAAACCAGCACCGGCCAGGAGTCCAGTCAGCGGTCAGGCAGTGCCTCAGAAACTCAACTTTATTGGAACATACAATAGATTATATGGGCAGGTCAGGTAGGGAGGTGAAGCTGGGGAGGGGGAGCCAATGGGAGCAGATCTTGTCACCGGTAGCCGAGAGGGAGGGAGGGAGGCCTTTCCTTGACCCACTCACCGGCTTCCCTAGGTCTGAGGGGTCAGATTTGACCAAGCAAGGTCAAAGCCTGCGAGTGCCAAATGCCACGTGACATGGGCAATCCCTACACATGTGTCTATGTTTAAAGCCACAAAATTCACAATTGCCAAACTATGGAACTAGCCAAGATGTCCATCAACAGATGAATGGATTACAAAACTGTGTGATATGTACACAATGGAATTTTACCCAGACATAAAGAAAAACAAAATTATGTCATTTGCAGAGAAATGAATGGAACTGGGAAAGATTATGTTAAGTGAGATTAGTCAGTCACAAAAAATAAAAAATCATATGCTCTCTCTAATATTCAGAAGCTAGGGAGAAAGTGGGGCATAAGAGGAACTGCAATTGAAGAAGGAGAAACCTTAGGTGAGTAAAGAAGGTGACTTAACTGAAGATGATGGGGGTGGGTGGGGGTGGGAGGGAAATAGATGATGTACTTTCATGAATATATCAAAGTCAATCACTGAACTTGAGGAGTGGGGCAGGAATTGGGGAAGGGTTAAAAGAGAAATGTGTGCATGTATGCCTTTACCAGCTTGTACCTAACAGAGATGTATGATTACAATGCACCAGTAAAAAAATAAAATAAAATAAAAAATAAAAGAATATTAGAGTAATACTTCTACATCAGTATCTTTCTAAAAGCACTTATCTGGCTAACTGCAAGGCTCATCTAAAAAGGGTCACCCATAAAGAATAACAAAATTATGACTTTTGCAGGAAAATAGATTGAGCTGGTGAATATTATGCTTAGTAAAATCAGCCAATCTCAGAAAGCGAAGGATCATGTTTTCTTTTATATGTGGAAGCTAGAAAGAAAATAGAAAACATAAGGGGCTTTAGATAAATTAGGAGAGAAACCAGTATAACAGTGGAACAGGGTTGGAGATGGGAAGTGGGGAGGGGAAAAACCAGGATAGAGAAAAGGAATAGTTCAAATAATGCTATGCCCATATATGAAGGTATCGCTACCAATCTCACTAACATCTATGGGGGGGGAGACAAGGGTGTAGTGTGGGATCCAGATGTGAAACACATCAAGTGATGTGTGCATATATGTTTGTATTGCTTTGAACCTTACTATGACATATAATTACAATCCACTAATAAAAGTACTAAAAATAAAAGTTAGAAGGGCATAGATGCATAGAAAAAGTAGAATATTAATATTAGGACAAAACCTACTAGGTAGCTCCAGCCTCATGATGCAAGTAGGAAGACTATCAAACAAAAGTCACTAACATCGAAACCAAATATTCTGAGTATTAACATTATCTGTTATTTATTGAAACATTCATTTTAAACTTTCATTATTTTTTTTAGTGAGGCTAATTGTTTGAACTCTGAGCCTTGATTCTCCCTTATCTTAAAATGGTATAGTCATTTTGCTCCTTTACTAGATTGTTAATGATTTTAAATGAGATAATGTATATAAAAGTGATTGACCAGAAAATATACCCATATACCCATAGTTGATATTCTAGGCATATGATCAGTATAATTAATTTATAATTATAGCTCCAAATAATAACAAATTTAAAAACTTAGGCTCTGAATCCGTAGGATTCTTCAGAAAAAATACAATATTTAATAATAATATAAATATATAGGAGAGAGAGAGATAGGAGAGAGAGAGAGACAGAGAGAGAGAGAGAGAGAGAGAGAGAGAGAGAGAGAGAGAGAGAGAGAGAGATGGTTATTATAATTACTTAGCTCAGAGCTGGGCAACTTGGCTCATGCCTAAATTCAAGTACTTGGGAGGCTGAGACAGGATGATCACAGGTACAAGACCAGCCTCAGCAACTTATCAAAATACTCAGCAACCTATCAATACTCTGTTTCATAAGAAAAAAAAAAAACTTAAAAGGGTGTGGCTGGGAAGTAGAATACCCCTGGGTTCAATTCCCAGTACCAAATAAAGAAAAAGAAAACAGACAAGAGTATAAATATTTGCTTCAAGTTATTATAGAGGGTGGAACATTCTACCACAATAGTGTAAATTCTAGCCCAAATCTTAAGGTCTGAGACCCAAGATCACTGATGATGTAAGTCCCAGGCTGAAAAAGTCTGATGTCCAAGCTCAATTAGGCAGAAAGAGAATTCTCTCTTATTCTATATTTTTGTGTATTCTGGTCTTTAAATGATTGGACAATGTTTATCTACATCAGAAAGTAAAATCTGTTTACTAAGTCTATGCATTCAAATATTAACCTCATCCAAACCACCTTCATAGACACATCGAGTATATTTTATTACATATATACATGCCCAGTAACCTAATCAATGAGACAAAAAATTAGCCATCATAGGCACCATTTAAACATCAGGCTTAAACAGAAAATGTAGAACTGCTATCTTTACTGTGTGGGTGCTTTGGAGAATGTATTAATTAGAAGATGATCATTCTGTTCTTATTGCATCATTGATCATATAAATGTTATAGATCTGCCTTGACTCTGAACTCTGCTTGCTGTTACTCCCAGAATTTTCTCACACTTTTTCATTAATGTTATGTACCTCCTGACTCCAAAGCTTTTCATCTTTATTAGTGATTTATTCTTGGCTTTTCTCTCCACTGGTGAGGTTACATCCCTTGTGATCCAATCATTGCCTCAAAGACCCACATTTGAATCTTACTGCATTGAAGGCCATGGTTTTGATCCATAAACTTTTGGAAGAGGGATATCTCACTTTAAATCATATTATGAATTAGTTGTTTAAATATCCACTCTTTTGTGTGTGTATGGTACTGGGGATTGGACTCAGAGGCTTTCTACCTCCAAGCTATACTCCCAGTGATTTTTTATTTTTTTATTTTGAAATAGGGTCTCACTAAGTTGCTGAGTTCAGCCTTGAACCTGTGATCCTCCTACTTCAGCCTCCCAAGTACTGGGATTATAGGCATGCGCCACCATTCTGGGTAATAGCCACTTTTTAAAATCTCCATTATATAATTGATCTGTCTCATTTACATATAAATACATTAATATATTTTTCATCATAACCTTTTCCTCCTTCCAAATAACACCAGCTGCTGTTCTTTATATGTCCTCTATCTTAGCAAATGACTCCATAGCCAACTTCCCATCATAATTGGGATTCTGTCCCTACCAGTCCTCTGAAACTGTTCTCATAAACTTATCAATAATATTTTTATATTTCTCAGTCTGATATATGGCAAAATTTTATTGTGCCTTGAGGAAACTTAGCCATGCCAATGGATTCAATTACCGTTGTAAGATATTTTTTCCAGTAAGAGACCTTAGAGGAATTACCAAAATATTCAAAAGTGTGTGATGAGGAAAGATTGTGTGATTGAGAAACACATATCACAAATATATAGACTTTTGATTATAAACACTAAAATAAATTGGATAACAGAAAAGAAAAAAGACAAAGTATCACAAGAGTTTTAGAAATGATGAAAAACAATAATATTCATGAAGAAGCCCAAATTAGTATCACCATTCAGACAACTACTTAAACCTTCAAATCTTACAGTGAACTGCCTACCTGACATCTACCAGAAAATCTCCCTGCCACTTCCGGTTCAAGTGTTCAACATAAATTTATCTTCTCCCTTGGTTACTCCCCTCCATGCCACATTAAATTATTAATGCTATTCTTTCTTCATGCTCATAAACTATTTTCTATAATTTAATAGCTTTGACAGTGCCATAAAAGCCACCAATTTTAAGTATACAATTAAATGATATTTAGTGAATTTATACGGTTGTGCAACCATCATAAAAAATGCTTATAGAAATTTTTATTTTATCTCCAAAAGAATCCTTGTTACAATTTTCACTTATTTGTTGTTTCTTTCCACAGCTTCAGGCAAAAAATTACCTGCTTTTAATCTTTTTTTTTTTTTTCGGTACTGGAGATTGAACCCAGGGTCATTCTACCTCTGAGCTACACCCCCAGTCCTATTTTTATTCTTCTGTTTCACTAAGTTTCAGAGAACCTCACTAAGTAGCTGAGGCTGACAGTGAACTAGGATACTCTAGTCTCAGCCTCTCAAGTACTAGGATTACAAACATGCACCATCATGCCCAGCTGCTTTTAATCTTTATAAATTTCCATTCTGGGTATTTTATATAAGTATAAACATATGATATATAATATTCAGAATCTGGCTACTTGAATTTAGCATAATGTTTTTGAAGTAATTTTATGTCATATCATGTGCCAGTCTGGCTAATTGTTTTTTTTTTTTTTCTGTTTTGTTGCCCTTTTCAAATAAGTCACCTTTTATTTATTTTTTATTGGCGAATTGTAATTATATACCTTGTTAGGTACTAGTTAGAAAGGAATACATGCACACATTTCTCATTTAACGTTTTCCCAATTTCCGCCCCACTCTCTTGCCCTCCCTCCTTCTCAAGTTCAGTTTAATTATTGACTTTGATATGTTTGTGAAAGTACATCATGTTCATTAGGGTGTCCCCCCATCAACTTTAGTTAAGTTACCTTCTTTGCTCATCTAAGGCTCCTTCTTAGTTTGGAGTTCCTCTTATGTTCCACTGTCTCTCTACCTTCGCATATTAAGTAGAGGATATGATTTTTTATTTTTTGTGACTGACCAATCTCATTTAGCATACTGTTTTCCAGTTCCATCCATTTCTGTGCAAATGACATGATTTTGTTCTTCTTTATGGATGAGTAAAATTCCATTGTATACTCCCATTCATCTGCAGATGGACATTTTTGATGGTTCCATAGTTTTGCAATTGTGAATTTTGTGGGTAAAAACATAGACACACATCCATTGGTATGATAGTTTGATTTTCATTCTTTTGGGTAGATACCCAGAAGTGGCACTGCTGGATCATATGTTCCTACATCTTCATACCCTTGCCAGAATTTCTTTTTGTTTGAGCTTTTGATGATTGCCATTCTAATTAGTGTTAGGTAAAATCTCAAGGGATTTTTTGATTTGCATCTCTCTGATTGCTAATGATTTTGAACATGTCCTCATACATTTACTGGCCATTTATATTTCTTCTTTTGTGAATTGTCTATTTAGATCATGTGCCCATTTTTTTATTGGGTTATGTGTTTTCTTAGTGGTGACTTTATTGAGTTCTCTGTATATTATTGAAATTACTCCACTATTGGAGAAATATCTGGCAAAAATTTTCTCCCATTTTGTGGGCTATCTGCTGAGGTTCTTGATAGCTTCCTTTGCTCCACAGAAGCTCTTCAGTTTAATGTAATCCCATGTATTGATCTTCCTTTGAGTTGCTTGTGCCTTTGGGGTCTTATTGAGAAATTTTTTACCTGTACCTATGGCTTGAAGTGTTGGCCCTATGCCCTCTTTAAGTAGCTTCAAGGTGTCTGGCTTGACTTCCAGGTATTTTATTCATCTTGAATTAACTCTTTGCTACTGGTCAGCTTAAGTTTTCTATATCTTCTTGACTCAATTTAGTAAGGTTAAATGTGTCTAGAAATTTGTCAAATTCTTCTAGATTTTTTGTTTAATTGTCTAATTTTTCAAAGTAGTTTCTGATGATACTCTGGATTTCCACATTGTCAGTGATAATATCACCTTTGTCATCTGTTATTTTGATAATTTGGGTTGATTCTTTCTTTTGGTTAGGTTGGCTATTGGTTTATCTATCTTGCTTATTTTTTCAAGAAACCAGCTTTTGGTTTTGTTAATTTTCTGTAATTTTTTATTCTCTATTTCATTGATTTCTGCTCTGATTTTAATAATTCCTTGTCTTCTACTGGCTTTGGGGTTAGGATGTTCTTGTTTTTCAAAGGCTTTGAACTGTGTCATTAGGTTAATTATTTGGTGATTTTCTGTTTTTCTTATCCGAGCACTCAGTGCTATAAATTTTCCTCTTAGTACTGCCTTCAAGGTGTCCCAAAGGTTTTGATATGTTGTGTCTCTGTTTTTGTTTTTTCTAGGAACTTTTAAATGTCTCTCCTTTCTTTTTCTATGACTCATTCCTGCCAGGGTCCAGCCCTCAAGGCAGTGGGGTCAGGGGTCCTTCAACAGGTGTGGATTTATATGAGGTCGGGAGAATATACTCACACCAAATACAGCGAAGAAGCATATCTGTTTTATTATTTGTTAGTAGCTGTTTTATACTATTTTTTTGCAATGAGACATATAGAACAGGAATTTCCACAGACCTGGCTCCTCCAAAGTTCATCCTCAACCAGTCAAGGTTACAACACAAAAATTCTTTTAGTACATAGACATTCTTAAAAATACAACACGTATATAAAAATTATTTTCCATTAGTTTAACTCTTTACTATTTGGTTAGCTCCTTTAAGCAGTGTTCTTATCTTTATCTCAGGTACCTAGAGGGTTAATGTATCCTGTAAAATTCCAGGGAGACAAGATGGGAGTGGGCAAAAGACTATTTGTAGTAACTATTTAGATAAACTTGCAAAGCCTGTTTCTTGACCAATGCTTGTAAGAGGTTAATGAATTGGGTTGTCTCGAGGCACTGGTTTTTCAGCTAATATTAAGAGATCACTATCTATGTCCACCATGTGTTTCTTGGAAATTTTCCTTTATAATTAATATAAAAGCAAAACAAAAAGCACCCAAAATTTCCAGAATATAATACTGCAAAGTGGGATATGCCATGCATTCCTTCCTTTGGAATTGTCTGCCTTGCAGGACTCCAGTGGACTGAGCCTTGCTCAAGATCCAGCTATTAAGGAGTTGTGGCACATTCCTCATTCAGCAGTCTCCACGTGTTTACGTGGTTACTCTGGGTCTTCTTAGAGTTGATTTCTAGTCTCATTCCATTATGGTCTGAAAAGATGCAGGAAATTGTTACATTTTTTAAAATTTATTGGTGCTCACTTTGTGGCCCAGAATGTGGTCTATTTCAGAGAAGGTTACATGGGCAGCTGAGAAAAATGTCATTTCAGCTGTATTTGGGTGAAATATTCTGTATGTGTCTAATAAGTCCATTTGGTTTATGATATTCTTTAGATCTGAGGCATTTTAGTGATTTTTTTGTCTATAAGATCAGTCTAGTGATGTGAGAGGAGTATTGAACTCTCCCAGTATTATTGTATTGGGATCTATGTGTGACTTTATACCATGAAGGGTTTGTTTTATGAAAATGTCTGTACCTATGACTGAGGCATAAATTTTTGACTACTGTTAATACCTCTTACTGAATTGTTCCTTTTACTAGTAAAAAATTACCTGCTTTTTCTGTTCTGATAAGCTTAGGTTGAAGTCTAATTTATCTGATATCACAGTTGCTATTCCTGCTTGTCTTCCAGTTCTATTGGCATGGATTAACTTGATCCAGCCCTTCACCTTTAGTTTGTGAGTATCTTTGCTTGTAAGGTGTGTTTCTTGCAGGCAACATATAGATGGATTTTGGTTTTTAATCCACTTTACAAACTTGTGTCTTTTTATTGGGGAGTTGAGGCCATTTATGTTTAGTATGATTATTGAGAGATGATTTGAATTCCTAGAATTTTAACTTCTGTTTGAGGTATTGTTTGTTCTACTTTGTTTAGTTGCTTGCTTACTGGAAATTATAGTTTCCCTGATTCTGATGTTTATCTGATAGTTCTTTGTAGTTAATCTCTTTGAGTATTTTCTCTAGTGCTGGTTTGGAATACATAAATTTTTCAGCTTCTGCTTGTCATGGAAGATTTTTATTTCCCTGTCGATTTTGAGAGTTAATCTTGCTGAGTAGGAGAATCTTGGCTGCAAGTTATTTTCTTGCAGAGTTTGGAATATGTTGCCAGCCCCTCTTGGCTTTCATGACTTGGCTTGGGATGTCTTGAATGATTCTAGTTGGTATGTCTCTAAATGTCACTTGATCTTTTACTTTTGTTGCCTTTAAGATTCTCTCCTTGAACTCCCCCTTAGTCAATTTTATTATTATGTGATGTGGTGAACTTTTTCTTTTATATTATCTAAAGGAGGTTCTGTTTGTTTCCTGTACCTGTGTATCGATTTCTTTTTCTATGTTTCAAAAATTTTCTGATATTACTTCTTTGAAAATATGGTTGATTCCATTAATTTCAACTTCTAGTCCCTCTTCTATGCCTACCTATTATTCTTAGGATAACTTTTAAAATTGGCCTAGATCTTGTCAATGTCGAATTCATGCTGTTGATTTTTTTTCTGAATTATACACTATGCATTCATTTTTGTATTGGTCATCATCTAAGAGTGAGATTCTATTTTCCATGTGGTGTAGTCTACTGTTTGTAGTTTGTATTGTTACCTTCATTTCAATTATTGCATCTTTCATGTCCTTCACTTCCTTCAAGGCTTCTCTTTGATTCCTATTCAGGTTATCAGATTCTTTATTTGTTCCTTTATTTTTTCAGGCTCCCTCTGAATTTTTTTTAGAAATCTTGTATCATTTCTACTATTAAATATCTGAATTATTATGACAATCTCTGCAATTCTTTTTTATTTTCTAATTGGTGCATTGAAATCATACATCTTTGTTAGGTACAAGCTGGTAAAGACATACATGCACAGATTTCTCATTTAACCCTTCCCCAGTTCCTGCTCCACTCTCTTGTTCTCCCTCATTCTCAGATTCAGTTTACCGTTTGATTCTGATATGTTTGTGAAAGTACATCATGTGCATTAGGGTGTTCCCCACTCCCACATCACCTTGAGTTAAGTCAACTTCCTAAGGTTTCTGTTAGTTCTGTTACTGCGGGACTGTAATATCTCATTGTTTCTTTGCTATTTTTTCTTCCCATGATTTCCGTGTTAAGTTTATATCTTTGCTGCTTTTGCTAGCTTTCTCTCAATTTATAGGTTTCTTATTTCTATTTTGCCTCTGTGGATAGTATCTTATATTGGGTTGAGATTACTCTAGGGCTCCTTCTGCCCCCTGCAATGGTACCTTTGGTGGGTTTCAGGTGTTGACTTCTAGGGTCCATTTGTTGCTTCTCTTATGGGGATTTGTCTCAGAGGCATGAGTAGAACAGCTTGTACCCTCTGCATTTTTAAGCCTCAATGTTGACCTTGTTTAGCTATTTCTTCTATCAGCTGAAGTGAGTTTATGCTTGGTGTCTGGCAGTCCTTTCCGGTGGTTCATCTCTCTTGTACAGTATCAGCAGTAGAGATTTAGAGGTGTCTACTAGTTGTGTTGTGTTCATTGGTGAAGGTTGAGTGAGTAAGGAGAAGCACCAGTGGTGGGTACAAGGATAGGGTAAAGTAGAAAATATGAGCCAGTGGAATAAGAGTTTGAGTGCATTAAGGTGATATATGTAGGGATTAGAGGTAGTGGATACATGGGGGGATTCTAGTAATCAATGTAGAGTTTTTAGGTACAGTTGTATAAAATGGTCTTGAAATAAGACAGAGAAGAAAGGAAAGAGAAAAAATAAAAGAAGGTTGAAGAGAAGAATATAGATAGGAGGGGAGGAAGCTTGTTAAGGGGATGAGGAAGAGAGCAGACAAATGAGCAAAAAATAACCAAACAACCAACCACACAAACAAACATAAATAAAATAAAGAAATAAAAAACAAAAGCAGAGTAAGAAAAAAAAACCTGCAAGTATATAAGTACAGAGCAGACTTGGCCTCTACAGTCCTCTTGGATCTGCATGGATATTTACAGCTTTTAAATTTCTACTCACTTTAGTAGAGTTTCAAGCATGTTAATTATTCAGTGACCTATAGTCATGATACCCTTTTTTGGATCCCCTCGTGGATCACCTGCAGTTGTTAGGACCCTGACCTGATGTCTCTTTTTGTCAGTGTAGACACTGAGTTCCAGTGGTGCCTCTCTCACTGCAAGCTTATGTTTCTGAGCTCTACAAAGGACCTGCCCCTGTGCCACTCTTTGCTTATGTAGGCAGTGGGCATAAACCCAAGGCTCCACACTTTCCACAGGCCCTGCTTCTGTGTCTCTCTGTTTTTGCAGGAGGCAGGTGTACAGTCTAAACATAGGGCATTTTCCAGCGGATCTGTAATGTCTCTATGCCCTGTGTCTTCTGGGTCTCTCCCACACTTCTGCTACTATTCAACTGCTAGAAGGCAACTGAGTCTATTGTTTGCCGCAGGAGTCCTTGTGGCTGTGCAGTTAACTTACAATTGAGTGCTGCTCTGCCTCTGGTGGGAGAGGTTAGCTGATGTGTCCCTGCTGTAGGCTTAAGCTGGTCATCCCAGGCATTCTGGTCACTGTTGATTATGCAGGGATATGCTGCCTGATTAGGGTATGGAGTTCTGTAGTAGTTTACCCCACATCTGGTTCTGGAACACTCACTAACCATGTTCCCTACTTCTAGCATAGCACTGTACAACAGGGAAGAGATCTTTTACCTCCCAGCTTCTCCCAGGGAAAAAGTTTATTCAAATATCTACTGCCTTGATTTTCTAAGGAGAATCTCTGGAGGGTTGATTTCTTTTTTTTTTTTTTCTTCATTTTTAATTTTTTTTAGAATGGATTTTTATACATTTCTTGGGTACAACAGGGTTAATCACACATCTTTGTTCGGTACAAGCTAGTACAGGCAAAGACATCCATGCACACATTTCTCATTAACCCTTCCCCAATTTCCACCCCCCTCCTTCCTTCTCCCTCCTTCTCCAGGTCGGTTTAGTGATTGATTTTGATGTGATCTTGTAAGCACATCATGCTCATTAGGGTGTCCCCCCTCCTCCCATTACCTTCCATTAAGTCAAATTCTTTGTTCACCTCAGAATTCTCCTTCATCTGGAGTCCCTCTTATGTCCCATTTTCTCCCTAGCTTCCACATATTAGGGAGAGCATTTGATTTTTAACTTTTTGTGACTGACTAATCTCGCTGAACATAATGTTTTCCAGTTTCCTCCATTTCCTTGCAAATAACATGATTTTGTTCTTCTTTATAGCTGAGTAAAATTCCATTATGTACACATCCCATTGTTTTGTCATCCATTCATCTGTTGTTGGACATCTTGGCTGGTTCCATAGTTTGGCAATTGTAAACTGTGCAGCTATAAACATAGATACACATGTGTTGGTCTAATAGTTTGGTTTCCTTTCTTTTGGGCAGATACCCAGTAGAGGTATTGCTGGATCATATGGTAGGATCATTCCCATTCATCTGAGGATCCTCCATACTGTTTTCCAAAGTGGTTGCACTAATTTGCAATCCCACCAACAATGTATTAGGGTTCCCACTTCTCCACACCCTCTCCACCATTTGTTGTTGTTTGTGTTCTTGATAGTTGCCATTCTGATTGGAGTTAGGTGAAATCTCAAGGTAGTTTTGATTTGCATCTCTCTGATTGCTAATGATGTGGAACATTTCTTCATACATTTATTGGCCATTTGTATTTCTTCTTTTGTGAAGTGTCTATTTAGATCCTTTGCCCATTTTTTGATTGGGTTATTTGTTTTCTTAGCTGTGAGTTTCTTGAGTTCTCTGTATATCCTAGATATGAGTCCTCTGTCAGATGAGTAGCTGGCAAAGATTTTCTCCCACTCTGTGGGTTCTCTGTTGAGGTTCTTGATAGTTTCCTTTGCTGCACAGGAGCTCTTTAGTTTAGTGTAATCCCACATATTGATCTTCCTTTGACTTGCTTGTGCTTTTGAGGTCCTGTTGAGAAAGTTTTGACCTGTGCCTATGTGTTGAAGTGTTGGGCCTATGCCCTCATCAAGTAGCTGCAAGGTCTCTGGCCTGACTTGCAGGTCTCTGATCCACCTGGAATTGACTCTTGTGCAGGGTGAGAAAGTGGGGTTTATTTCCATTTTCCTGCATATTGTTAACTAGTTTTGCCAACACCATTTGTTAAAGAGGCTATCCTTTTTCTAGTGTAGGTTTTTGGCTCCTTTGTCAAAAATCAGTTGACTGTAAGCACGTGGGTCTGTTTCTGGATCTTCTATTCTGCTCCATTGGTCTATGTGTCTGTTTTTGTGCCAATACCATGCTGTTTTTATTACCGTGGCTTTGTAGTAAAGTTTGAAGTCAGGTATTGTGATACCTCCTGCATGGTTCTTGTTACTAAGAACTACTTTGGCTATCCTAGACTTTTTGTTATTCCAAATGAATTTAAGGACTGATTTTTCTATGTCTCTTAGGAGTGACCTTGGTAATTTCATGGGTATTGCATTGAATTTGTAGATTACTTTGGGAAGATGGCCATTTTGTTGATATTTATTCTGCCTATCCAAAAGCATGGTAGATTTTTCCATTTTCTAAGGTCTTCGTCAATTTCTTTCTTCAGCTTTTTGTAATTTTCCTTATAGAGCTTTTCTACCTCTTTGGCTAGATTTATCCCCAAGTATTTTATTTTTGGGGATGCTATTGTGAGTGGAATTGTTTTCTGGATTTCTTTCTCAGTGGTTTTCTGGTTGGTGTAGAGGAAAGCTTCCCATTTTTTAAGATTGATTTTGTATCCAGACACTTTGCTGAATTTGTTGATCAGTTCTATAAGTTTTTTGCCTGACTTTGTTGGGTCTTCTAGGTATAATATCATGTCATCTGCAAAGAGGGATAGTTTTAGTTCTTCTTTCCCTATTTTTACCCTTTTGATTTCTTTCTCTTGCTTTATTGCTCTGGCTAGAGTCTCAAGTACTATATTGAACAGAAGAGGTGATAATGGACATCCTTGTCTTATTCCTGTTTTTAGTGGGAACTCTTGCAGTTTTTCTCCATTTAATATGATATTGGCTGTAGGTCTATTGTATATTGCCTCTATGGTTTTGGGGTATGTTCCTTCTATTCCGATTCTCTGCAGTACTTTTAGCATGAATGGGTGTTGGATTGTCAAATGCTTTTTCAGCATCAATTGATATGATCATGTGATTTTTGTCTTTGAGTTTGTTTATATGGTGAATTACATGGATTGTTTTTCATATGTTAAATCAGCCTTGCATTCCTGGGATGAACACGACTTGTTCATGGTGGATAATTTTCTTGATGTGGTTTTGAATGCGCATTGCTAGTATTTTGTTTAGCAGTTTGCATCTAGGTTCATCAGTGATATAGGCCTATAGTTTTCTTTTCTTGAACTGTCTTTATTTGGCTTTGGTATTAATGTGATATTGGCTTCATAGAAGTGTTTGGGAGGGTCCCGTTTCTTTCAATTTCACGGAATTGTTTGAAGAGTATTGGGATTAGTTCTTCCATAAATGTTTTATAAAATTCACTTGGGAGACCATCTGGCCCTGGGCTTTTGTTTGATGGTAAACTTTTTATTGATGTTCCTATTTCATTGATTTTTATTGGTTCATTTAAGTTTTCTATATCTTCTTGACTCAATTTAGGAGGGTTGTATATATCTCAAAAGTCGTCAATTTCTTCCAGATTTTCCATTTTGTTAGAGTATAGTTTTTCAAAATAGTTTCTGATGATCCTCTGTATTTCCATACTGTCGGTGGTAATGTCCCCTTTTTCATCTCTTATTTTGGTAATTTGGGTTGATTCTCTCTTTCTTTTGGTTAGGTTGGCCAATGGTTTATCTATCTTGTTTATTTTTTCTAGAAACCAGCTTTTGGATTTGTTGATCTTCTGTATTGTTTTTTGTTCTCTATTTCATTAATTTCTGCTCTGATTTTCATAATTTCCTGTCTTCTACTGGCTTTGGG
>PVLC010020425.1:0-29268 GCA_004027655.1 Graphiurus murinus | reverse complement strand
AACACTGATCCAAATCAGACAAAGGCATTTGGAGAAACTACAGACTAAAGTCTCTAATCAACACAAATACAAAAAAATCTTTTGTTGTTGTTGTACTGGGGATTGAACTCCAAGATATAACCTCAGTCGTTTTTATTTTTTGTTTTTGAAACAGGGTCTCACTAGGTTGCTGAGTCTTGCTACTTACTGAAGCTATCCTCAATCACAGGATCCTCCTGTCTCTACCTCCCAAGTACTAGGATTACAGATGTGCACCACCACACCCAGTTGTTTGTTTTTTTTTTTTGGTCTTTTTAATTTAGCAATAGAAAACTAGCTGCTGGGCATGGCAGCACACATCTATAATCCTAGTACTTGGGAGGCTGAAACAGGATTAAAGGTTTGAAGCCAGCCTCAGCAACTTAGCAAGACCCTCTTCCAAAATAAAACATAAAAAAGGGCTGGGGGTATAGATTGGAGGTAGAATGCCCCTAGGTTCAATCCCCAGTGCCACACACAGAAAAAATTTTCCCCTATTTAAATTACTATACAGTTTCTGGGCCAGGTATGGTGACGAACGCTTGTAATACCAGTACTTGGGAGGCTGAGACCAGAGGATCCAGGTTTGCAGCCAGCCTCAGCTACTTAGTGAGGCCCTCCACAACTTAGTGAGACCCTGTTTCAAAATAAAGAATAAAAAGAAAATAGGGCTGGGGGTGTAGCTCCGGGGTAGAATGCCCTGGGTTCAATTCCTAGTACCTTAAAACAAACAAAAACATTACTATACAGTCTCCTGACTAGCCTTGTAGATACAAGTAATATCTAGAAATTTTTCTCCCTTGATCTAGGAAGGAAAAATAAAACTAAAAAGCTTGTACAAAGTACACAAATACCAGGTTACATACCAGCAGCTTGGTTGCAATTCTGAAGGCTGATGTGAGTGGACTGTGTGCCACGGCCCTGGAAGTAGAGGACTTGCTTGCTGGTGTGGTGAGACTCAGGCACACAGATCAACAGGACATTTAAGTACTTCGATGCAGACACTGTGCTGAGACGCTGAGGCAGTCTTGCCAAGGTCATGGGCCTTTGCTCGCCTGGCCTGGCTCTTCTGAACACCCCTCCCCCCAGCACCCAAGAGCACACATTTAGACCCTTGCACTGGGGGCCACCCCCTCCATGGAGGGAGAGGACTTCCAGCCCCAGCTCCTTCCTCGGGCCTCGGCAGCCTTTGCTCTGGACACCCTCTCCCAGGGCAGCAAAGACATCCAGGAGTGGAGCAAAGGTAGACAAGGAGAGGGGGAGGAGGGAGTGGTAAGGCATGGCTTCCGGCCTGTGCAGACAAGACCCCTTGGAGTGAACAGAGAAGGGGCAGGATGCTGACTCCCATTTGTCCTCTTGCCCAAAAATACATCAGAAGCAGGACTGCTGTCCAGCCCTTCTGAACCTCTCTCTCCCTGGGGCCCTAGACTACTGAGCTCTGATTCCTTTCTTGCAATTTCCTGGATGACCCGCCTCTCTCACCTGGTTATTTATTCCTTCTTTTTTTAAGGAAAGCTCTGTCAAATTAAAACAAACAAACAAAAAAAACTGGACCTAGAAAGGAAAGACTCTGAAAAGCTTCTTGCAAGAGGAAGGTGTCTTAGAGCAGGCAGAAGGGTAAGGGTATCAGAGGGTAAGGCCTGCTGGTGGCTCCAGGCTGAGTGACATGGAGTGAGCAATGTCAGGAGACACTGTGGGGAAACGAAGAGGGGCAGGAAGAGACCGGTGTCCCACGGGCCCAGCCTGTCTTCCGCAGGGCCCTAGGCAGGAAGGAAACAACTCTCAAGTGAAGTTGAGTCCGGAAGTATGTTATCTCAATTCAGCTAATCATTCACGAGGCAAAAGATGGGACTTTGGGAGGCCTGTTTGCTGGCCCTGACTCGGCAGACAAGGGGCACTTTCGGACACATCTGCGTCACACGGGGAAGGCTATTTGGGCAGTAAGAGATTTCCTGGACCCCAAAGGATGGGGGGTTCTTTAACCTTTGCAGCTTTGCAGGAGCACAGGACTCGGGCGAAGTACAACATTGTCACTTTCCTCTGGGGATCTCTTTTGGGGTCTCACCCCATAGTGACAGAAAAAAAAAAAAATCAACGGGCAGGGGTGGGTGTCAGCTGATCAACCTCCAACTCACTGTGCCGTCACCTCTCCCGACCCTGACCACTGCAGTTGTTGACCACTGTCCTCTTGCATCCGTTCTCTTTTAGGAAGAATCCCGCCACTTCTGTGTCCAAGAGCTGCAGCCACTCTCACTTACCGTGGGGCGAGGCTAGGCTGGGACTCCACAGGCCCCATGTTGGTTTTGCCAGGAGGAAGAGGCAGAGGTCGCTGCCAGGTGAGTGGGGAGATACCCCTCTTCCGTGGCTGGCTATGTGTCAGCAGGGCAGGCGGGGACAGGCTGCCCCCTGCAGTGACCCCTCCTGGTGTCACAGGGCCCTTTACCCTCTGACAGCACCATAGCCAGTGCCCCCTCTCAACTTGTCTGTGAAGCTCCTGTCTTCCTGGCTGGGTCTAACTGATGGAGACAAGGTGCTATGTACAGAGTCAGGTCTTTTAATTCCCAGCTCCCCAAGCAGCTAATAATCTCCCAGGCCCCCGGCTATCGGTGTCCTTTGTCGGGCAGTCCTCCCTGGCTGAACCAACTTTGGTGACAAGGCCGTATGGACCACAGGTGGCAATTTCTGGTCAGGGTGCTCAGAGAGGCAGGCAAGGCAGGTACGCAGAGCCCCACATCCCCCTTGGCACAGGGCTGAGGAAGGGGTCCAGCCCAGAGAACTGGGGAGTCAGGCGTGCAGGAGGGAGAAAGATGGTGCCTCATTAGTTACCCTGGGCATTTAGAGGCTGCTGAACTTCTTGGTGTGTGTGGACCACACGGATGGAGGTCTCCAGGTGCTGAGTGTTATGACTTGGATCTAGAATGCCCCCCCCAAGCTCCTGTGTGTTGAAGGCATGGTCCCTAATGCAGCAAGGCTGAGAGGCGGGGCGTTCAGGCAATGAGTAGATCAGGAGTGTCCTCGCCTCGTCAGTGGACTGACCCATCAAATGGATTAATCCACTGGTAGCAGCTGAATGGACTACTGGAAGTTGGGACTTAGTTGGACAGAGTAGGTCACTCAGGGTATGCCTGGAAGGGTTTCTCTCCTCCCCAGCTCCTTCTCTCTCTGCTTCCTGGCTGCATGAGCTGAGCACTTTTCCTTCACCACGCCCTCCCGCCATGATGCGACGCCATGGCGCAGGCCGACCACAGACCGAGGCCTCTGACACCAGAGTCCAAGGTAAACGTTTCCTCTTCTAGGTTGCTCTTGTCAGGTATTTTGGTCAGTGATGACAACTGCCTAACAGTCAGAAATGCCAATCTGGAGCTTGGGGGAGACATGAAGGGCACAGGTCTAGACCAGGAGCCACGGCATGTGGCTGAGGCGGAATGTAGTGAGGCTGAGAGGGAGAAGCCCGAAGAGCCCATCCTCCCCCTGATGATGAGCTGGTCCCGCCCAGGAGGCAGAGAAGGAGTAATGAGAAGAGGTCTTAGTCTCTCAAACTTGTCTCATCATCTTTAAAAGGAGGGAGAAAATGAATTACCTTTTGGAGTAGTGTGGAGATCAATGAAATAATATAATATCAACAACACCACCCAGGTAGATCACACGAGCTATGTGAACTGGCATTATATTAAATAGCAAACAGGCCTTAATGTCAGAAAGCACGGGAGTTTTAGTTCATTCAGTGCTGTCACTCTGGAAAACCCAAATCGAAAGTAGACACTCTGGGAGTTTATTAATGGATGACGCTGCCCTTACCTGGATGTGGGAAGAAAACCATGGCGCAAATCGGTGACTGGAAAACTACCCATCCATCTTAATACATCAGAGAAAACCATCAGGATAAATAATTTATCTAGAGGTAGAGATTCCTTTTATAATTAATATGTAATTCTTTAAGGTCCTACGTGATGCGTAGGAATAAAGGAACCATGAATCTTATTTCTATCTAAATGACTGACTTCTACAAGAGACCAAAAGATTTTCCTTAAGTCAGCCATCTCTGAGAATATTCCATCATGATTTATAACACTCTTCAAAATCTCTCTGGTATTTTCTGGATAGTTTCGAATGAGTCGCTAAATCCTCACCTGTTTTAAGTTGGCATTACTGGCTTTGACACTGTGTAAGCCTTACATTTGTTCCCAAATCTGCACGAAACCAGTGCTACTCATCAAAAAGACAGCTATCTTAACAACCTGAGTAAGACATATAGCCACCTCCAACTCAATGTGATTGCTTAGTAGCATCTGCTGGCAGGAATCATTGATAACCCAACTGGAAAAGGAAATTACTTTGGGTAAGGCAAAGTGTATATATATATTTTCCTTAGGAAAAGTCTAGCACCAGGGATTTTATTGTTATTAATTTTTGTTGTTGAATGGATAAAAGGGGGGATGGCCTTTCCCTGCATAACCAGGTAAAAAGCATCTGAAAATTCAATATACTGACTTACCCTAACACATAAGTGTATACCAACACCAAGCAACTGAAGGAAGGCTGGCTCTCTGCTACAGGAGATCCTGGGTGAACCATGCACACAGGTGTGAGCAGGAACCATAAAAGCAATAGCAAGATGAACTCATCCTTTGATAGCATGCTCTTCTTTGTATCTTTACTGTTGTGTGTGTGTGTGTGTTGGGGGAGGGGGAACTGGGGATTGAACCCAAGGGCATTCTGCCTCTGAGCAATATCCCCAGCCCCATATTATTTTTATTTTGAAACAGGGTCTCGATAGGTTGATGAGTCTCACTACTTGCTGAGGCTGTCCTTGAACCTGCGATCCATCTGTCTCAGACTCCCAAGTACCAGGATTACAGGCCTGCACCACCAAGCCCAGCTTTTTTCTTTTTAAAAAATTATTATTATTTGTGTGTGTGTGTGTGTGTGTGTGTGTGTGTGTGTGTGTCACTGAGGTTTGAACCCAGGGGCCTTCTATGGCCGAGTTACACCCCCAGCCCTATTTTATTCTTCATTTTAAAACAAGGCCTCACTAAGTAGCTGAGGCTGGCCACAAACCTGGATCCTCTGGTCTCAGCTTCCCAAGGACTGGGATTACAAGCGCAGGCCCTGCTCCTCTCCTGGAGTAAACATTAGTCCCACTTTGGGCTGATAACTTGATGGGAGCCGGGCATCATTTCTGGGTGTCTTGTGGTTATCCTAGGCAAAGTGGGTTGTCTGAAGTTCTGTAGTTGGCTGTCTACATCTGGACTTGGGCTAGGGAATTCACGGTTTGGGGGCCATGCTGCTTTCACCTTGTGGGTGACTGCTAACTGTGGTGGCTCTGTCCACAGGAGAGTGACTGATTGTATAATGGCAGCAATTTAAGCAAAGGTGAGGACTTACGTGATGCTGCCTGGGCCTGGCAAAGGCGCAAGGCCATAGACATGAGCCCAAGACAGTGAGTGTCCCATGACATGGACCCTGATCTTGAGCTAGAACAGATGTGTGGCACCAGGAGCCTGAGCGCCAACCAGTCAATGTTGGAGCCACTGAGGCTAAAGCAGCGAGCTGAGGAGACATTTCAGGAAGGAGAGATTCTTTGCACAGGGTATAGAAAAGAATTAGGTGCTTCTAAAAACTAGGCAGCCAAGTGCTCTATGAATTATAGACAATTATTCTTAAGTTAATGGGTGGGCAGTTATACCCCTAAACCTGGCTAAACTCACTTATTGGTTTTAATGCTTTGCAGCTCTGTTTGGATTTACAATAAACTCAACCTTATCACTTATATGTACTCTTGTATTTCTTCCTTTCTAACTCAACTTCATTTGTTTGCATTCCGATACTGGCTACAGTCTGAGAAAATGCTGAATAGAAGTGGCCATCCTTGGCTTATTCCCAGAGAAGGCTTTTAATATTTTACCATGAAGTATGACGCTTGCTATGCGATTTTTTTTGGTAAATATCCTTTATGAAAATAAGAATGTTTCCTTCTATTTAATGTTCTAAGAGCTTTTTCTCATTAGTTTTTTAAGTCTTGAAAAGATAAATTATGTTGATGTTTTCTAAATTATTATAGTCAATACTAAAAAATGATTGCCCTCCTGTGAATCCAAGCATAGATGCCCAAAGTCGGTGATACCACCCCGTCCTGTGGGGGAGGGGGGGTTGCAGAAACACTAAAAGGATCTAGGGGAGCAATAGTAACCACTGATGCAATTGAGGGTGTTGAGGAAAAGTAAGGGGGTGGTTGAAGCATCCGGGGGGACACTGAGTAATTTTTTCTCAACAGTTGATAAGTTGGGGAGTATGTCCCAGAGTCAATTTGACAGGTCTCCATGAAGTTCTTTTCAACTAGAAACTTGAACAATGTGTTTACTGTGCCAACAACTGATCTGCATATAAAAGTAAACTGATTACCGGTAAGGAGAGCTGTCTTCTATTCAGCTTGGACTAATATGGCGACACATAACACTCGCACAAACACCACAGAGTTCCTCCAAGGAGCTCTCTGCTCAGCTGGTGCTAAGCTCTCTGGCACTGGCCTGGCTGCACTCTGGAACTCCCCACCTACCACAATCTGGGTGTCCTTAATCCTGAGAAGAAACTTTAGAGCTTGTTCTGTGACACTTACCACTTAATTCTCTAATATTTTAAAAGGTTTGAAAGACATCAGCCGATTCCAAATGCAACAATGAAATTTAAAGTGTTTGTTCAGGTGAAAATAAAAATGTGGTATATATACACAATGGAATATTATTTGGCCATAAAAATGAATGAAATCCTTTTACTTGCAGCAGCATGAATACAACTTAATACATTAAGTATAGAAAGACAAATACTGCATGTTCTCACTCATATCTGGAAACTAACATAGATAGTCTCATAGACATAAAGAATACAATAGTGGTGACCAGAGGTTAAAAAAGGTGTGAGAAGGGAGAAATGGAGAGAGGATGGTTAAGGGGTACTGGGGTATAGCTAGATGGGAGGAATAACTTCTAATGTTTGATAGCACAGTAAGGTAACTGTGGTTAACAACAAGTAAGCACATATTTTAAAATAGGATTCCGAATGTCCCTTATGAAAAAAAAAAAATGATACACAATGGGGGTGATGGATAGATATGACGATTACACAGATCTGATCACACAGTGTAAACAAGCATTGTAAACACACAGTACCCCATACAAAAATGGAAACTGTGTCAATTAAAAATAAAAAATCTAAAGTAACTTAAACACATTTTAGTAAACATGTAGATATATTTTGTCAACAGTATGAGTTTTATTTAGAATATTCAAGTATAAAAAACGAAAATGTATATGACAATTAAGAAAAAGTAAAAAATCATTAAAATGTTCTGATAATACTAAGGCACTGAATGCAAATATCCCTTGAAATAAGAATTATAAGTTTTTAATGTATTTAATATTCAGATATTCATAGTTATGCTCTTTAAGAAATGTTTTAATAAAAATGATTCAACCATATTATTTTGTCCTCTGAAACAGAGTTGTTGTTGGTTTTTTTTTTTTTTTGTGGTGCTAGGGATTGAACCCAGGGGTATTCTACTTCTGGGCTACACCTTGAGTCCTATTTTGGTTTTTAAATAGGGGTTTCACTAAGTTGCGGAGGGCCTCGCTAAGTAGCTGAGGCTGACCTTAATCCTGGAATCCTCCTGCCTCACCCTTCCAAATACTGGAATTACAGGTGTGCATCACTTCGCCTGGCATGAAACACAGTTTTAAACAAGTACATAAGCTAGCTATTCTAATGAAAATAATATGGTATGCTCAGGTTCAAAGGTACTTTATCACTAGATATAAGGGCTTATATACCTGGATGTTTTCACTTTTAAACATATTTTGTTTCATCATAGCAATACATCAAGCACAGCAAGGTATACGGAAGCATAAAAGGTGATCATGTTATATAATTTGACCCAAAGGGCCAAGGACATTACAATTAGATAACTGTATCAAAAATTTAAAAACTCTATAAAGTTATTAAGAGGTTAGCTTTAGCCGTATAAGACATTCCAGAACACATCTCCCCCCCCATTTTTTGTTTAATATATACAAAAAAAGGTTCATCGTAGTATATAAATGTGATCAGCCGTAACATAAAAAGGAGTTCTATATTTTCAATGGCACTGAACTTTCTGCTCTTTGGTATAACACATGACAGTGAAAATAGTTTGGCAGCAGGACATCTATATTCATTGCAAAATAGTCACTTAGACTTCTAACAACAGTGTATATGTAATATTATCCACTTTTATGAACGAATCTTATACTTGAGAATATTTTTCCATAAATGTCAGCAACTGTGGCCATTTGCCAGATAAAGAATTAAGTGATAAAGCAAATAAAAACAGCAAGAAATTCAAAACATGCATATAACTTTTTACTTTTGCTTGTGATGACCTTCTGTGCTCTGGAATTTCTTGTATTACATAAAGTTGGAGCTGAAAGAAAAAAAATTTTTTGATTGACAGAATACAAAATAATACAAAAAGTAAAAATTATTAGAATCATTCATTTCATATAGCTTTTATAGAAAGAGTAAACATACATCTAACACATTATAGGGTATTTAGCTAAGGGGATTTCAAAATGAAAAGAAAAAAGGGGGGGGAAAACACACCAAACTATTTCTTGAGGATAAATTTAAGCTCTCAGAAATCTACAAGTTCGGCTCTGATTTTTCAAACAACAGCATGGCTTTCAAGTGGAGCAGGATGACAATTTTTATAAGAGAAATGTAAATTGTTTTTAATATATGTGAAAAATAAGATGTAATTTTAGTAACACTAGATTAAGACGAAAGGTGTAAGAAAGTGTAAAAAACAAACAAAAAAAAGCCCTTAGCTTTAAAATTCAAAATATGCTAAAAAGCAGTAACAAATTACATTTATAGTTTATCTTTTGAAATCTAATGCTTGAATCAAATATAGCTATTATACTATCATATTCCTTCTTTTAACAGATAATTGGATGAAATACAGGTATTAAGAAAATTAAGGCAGAGAGTCTTGTTCTGTGCCAATCATAGGAGGACATGGCCCTGCAGGGGTGGTTGGCATAAACTGAGGCAAAGCCCCACACAGGTGCATTCTCGACAGGACAAGTCATCGTGAATTTCGCTACAGTCAAATAGGTAAACTGAAAAAGTTTTAAGTGGGAGAAATAAAATGAGGGACAAAAAATACAGAAGGAGATTATCAAAAAGGAAAAAAAAAAAACTTATTCTCTAAAACTTTGGTAACTGATTTTAACACATACCCCAAACCTACAAGCTTGAGATTATCATCCAATTGCTACTCATGGCCGCCCCCTTGTACTGTGGCCCTCTCTACCTTCCTCTGCATCTTTACGTCCATCAGTGGTTTCAGTAGTTCTGACATCAAAGCACAGGAGTTCGAATCGATAGCCTGGTTCCCTTATTAAAATAAAAATTCTCACAAAATCAATGATCAATAGAATTGGTTAAAAAAAAAAAGGTGAGCCTAAGAATTAGGCTTTCTTTTTTTAAAATAAAATGTTGTTTTATGTCCATGATTCCCCAATAAAGTATAGTTTCCATTTAGACATAAAATTCAAAATAACTCATGGCAGGTCAGCAGGTTGGGCTGGGAAGTAAAGGGCAGCCATTTTTTTTTTCCCCCAGCTAACTTACCCTTTGACTCTGTGAAGTATATTTTTATTTTGTTCATACATTCATTCATTTTGGTAAACAGTTACTGGGCACTAGTATGTGCCAAGTACTTCTAGCTGTGGGGAAAAGAGCAGTAAACAAGAGGGACAAGTCTGTGCTCTCAAGGAAGCAGACAGGGAATAAGCAAGCAGAGGAGCTAGAAGATCAAATAGGGCCAGGAGGGCTGGGCTGGAGCTCAGAGGTGAAGTGCTTACCTAACAGGCACGAGCACCAAAGGCGGACACCAAGGCGGAGGGGGAGGAGAGGGGCCACAGACAAAGCATGGTGAGGACTCTTACTTCTTGCGGTCCTTGTCCTTCCTTATGTTGCTGCCTGATGCCAGAAAGGACTGGTTCTGGAATACCTCCGAAGTAGCTTTCTTTTTAGAGAAAGCGAGCATTTCTTCTTCCAAAATTCTCCTCTTTTCTTCAAGTTTTATTCGTTCTTCTTGGTGAAGTCTTTTAAGGTGCTCAAATTTGGCCTGCAGCTGTGAAGAAGTGCAATTCCCACTATTGACACAGTGTGGCAGCACACGCACAGGAATGCCCCTGGCTCAAAGATCTCCACAGACAGACACCTAAACCATCTTCCTAAGTCCATTCTGCAAGTATAAGTTTACATACAAAACTGCCTTTGCAACCTTAATTTCAAATGAGTTTCCACGCAAAAAAAAAAAAAAAAAATGCTTAAACCAAATTCAGGGGAAAAAAAACATAGCTTCATGAAGAAAACTAGCGGCCTTTTCCTATGATTATTATTTTCTTGATTTACATTTTCTCCACAAAACCTTTAAAAAATTTTTCTCAAATTTATGCTCATTAAAAATAAGGGACATAGCCGGACATGGGAGGCTGAGTCAGGAAGAACACTGGTTCACCGCCAGCTTCAGCTACTTAGTGAGGCCCTCCTCAACTTAGTGAGACCCTATTTCTTTCAAAATAAAGAATAACAAATAGGGCTGGGAGTGTAGCTCAGAGACAGAATGCCCCTGGATTCAATCCCTTGTACTGCCAAGAAAAAAAAAAAAAAGACATGAAAGTACAGAAGGAAATTATCAAGAAGAAAAAAGAACACTTATTTTCCAAATAAAGATAACGTGCTATTAAAAAAAAAAAAAGTTGTTGAATATTACACTGACAAATCCTACTGGAAAGCAAATGTCAGTTGCCAATTTCAAGAATCTTACAACTGTTAGGTAGCTATCCAGAGATGAGGCAGGAAGGAAAGAAATGGGAGAGAGAGGAGAAATGAGAAGAGACATGGAGACTGCCCTGCCCAGCTGTGGTCAGATTTCCAGAAGCCCATTACACTGCAGCTTCAGACACCAGCAGAAAATTCCAACATGGCGGATTTAGCCCTCTGCATTAAGCTATAACCGCCCAGAATTACTATGCATGAGGAGGGATAAGATTTCTAGACAGTACCAAAACTCACCATGCGCTAGACTCATTACTTTTTTCTCTTTTCCCTCCTGGACCAGCCAGCTCTGTGACCCTCCTGGTAGCCCCACCCAATAAAACCCATTACGCTCACCCTATCTGTGCCCCCCAAATGAAATCTTTCTTTTGGGGAGACAAGAACCAAGAAAAACTCACAGCCTGTGACATAAAAGCTGCATCTAAGTTCAAGCTCCAAGAATCAAGGTGTGGGGAAGAATGCAAGCGGCCCTGGTTTAATTGCAGTTTACCTTAAAAAGAACAATCCAGGTACCTGAGTGAGCTCCATATACATTAACTGTGCATCATGCCTGCCAACAACACAAGCACAGCATCTAAAGTCTAGATCAAAAAAGATAACTTGCTTTTGTCATCTAGTCTGGCTAGATTAAACCTGAGATTAATATTTTCAGTTCTGGGCAGCAATGGAGCGCGTGCGCGCGCGCGCGCACACACACACACACACACACACACACACACACACACACAAACTGATCTCGATTCGATCTCTCTCTCTCTCTCTCTCTCTCTCTCTCTCTCTCTCTCTCTCTGAAGCAGGGCCCCTTTATTTTAAATTAAACTTCCTGACAGCTGCTTTTCAGCATCCTGACCTTCTTCATGCTGAGAATGGAAACTGAAAATCTACTCCCTGGCCCTGAAGGCACCAAGCAAGCCCAAACTGACATGTTCTCTGGCTAACATAGCCTGGCTACATCTGTATATGCACCTCCTGGCTTCTGCTTCTACACACTGTAACTGCTTCCATAGGACTGGATGAGAAATAGTTAGCTGCTTCTCCTGAGTCTGATCAAACTGCAAACTGCATCAAAGGCATTTTTCCTTTTTCTATCATTTGCTTATTTCTAAGTGAGTGGGGAGCTGAATTGCTGGGATCCAGACAGTTTTTCTGGCTTGGCTATAGGTAATAGTAGGACCTGGTGTCTAGAAAAGATGGTATTGCAAAAAACAGTTGGAGAATTACTTCACTAAAAAATCAGAGGACAAAGGTAAACTCAGGAAGTGAGTCTATCGGCACAAATTTGTAATATGTGAATAGAAACCTTATCTCTGATCTCTTAAAGAAAATTGCTCTTTTTTTTTTTTTTCTCTTTTTTTTTCCTGTGGTACTGGGGATTGAACCCAGGGGCATTCTACCTCTGAGCTACACCCTCAGTGTTATTTTCTTTTCCATTTTGAAACAGGGTCTCACAAAGTTGCTGAGGCTGGCTGTGGATCTGCAAACCTCCTGTCTTAGCCTACTAAGTACTAGGATTACAGCATGTACCACAAAACCCAGCTAAAAGGCCAAGATTCTAATTGGATTTTGAGCTATGACTTTTTTTTTTTTTTTTTTTTTTTTTGTGGTACTGGGGATTGACTCAGGGGCATTTTACCTCCGAGCTACACCCCCAGCCCTATTTTTTATTCTTTATTTTGAAACTGAGTCTCACTAAGTTGCGGAGTGCCTCACTAGATAGCTGAGGCTGGCCGCGAACCCGGATCCTCCGGTCTCAGCCTCCCGAATGCTGGGATTACAAGCGTGCGCCACCACGCCCGGGTGAGCTAGGACTTTTTTTTAAAAGTCTGTATTTAAGATTATGGTGTTAAAATACCTACTTTTTTAAAGGACAAGTAAGCCTTCAAAACTGTCTCAACCACATTCTTAAGATAAATCCTCCAAATTAACAGGACATTTAAACCACAAATGCAAATCCCATCTGGCCATTGGACTTGCCTCTCTCTCGGCTTCTTTCAGTATAGCTTCTTTCTCCTTTACTCGCTGCACAAACATCTGCTTCATTTCTTCTTCTTTCTTCTGGCGCTCACCATGGAATTCGTGTCTCTTTGCTTCATAGGTCTCTTGAAGACTAAAAAAGAGTTATTTTCATGTTAAAAAGATGATCTAACAACCCTGAAAAACCTCATAGCCTCCCCGTTGTGTAACAGTGTGTGCCACCATCTTTTGATGCACAAAATCTGAAACAAGCCATCTTCAGCATGAGAAAAAAGGCCTCCCCGCTAGCACTAATGCAGCATACTAATACACTAATGCATGATAAAAGGCCTTCATAAATACCCTCATCCTGCACCAGACATGCCACCTATGTGAACTGGCATAACCGTCCCTAGCAACCACGAAGGACTGAGTCACCCATGCCTCGTCTCTTGCAGTCTCTCGGTATCTGACCAAGGTCTGTAAGTCTGGCCTGGGAAGCTGACATCACTGAAATCCATCTTCTTCCCATTTTTACAGATATCCTATTTAATGCTCAACTTGATCTTTGCCATTTTCAGCCTTTCCTATTGCAATAATCTCTTAAATGGTCTCTGGGGCTTTGAGTCTCTCTCTCACTTTTTTATCACTCTCTAGATTTTTCCACTAGACCACAGACCTCCTTATCGTTCCTCCCTAAATTTCAGTTATTCTATCTATAGCATTCGGTCCCATCTCCTTTAAACAGCCTGCAAGAAACTGCACTTCTTTTCCAGATTCATTTCTCACCAAGGAAGTCCAATCCTTTGGGGGTTCCAGCCACACCAACCTACTCACTGTTCTTAAAAAATACCTCCCATTTCAGGCTGAGTATCTCACGGCTCTTGTTTCTGATGCCATGGTCTACTCCCCAGGCTCCTGTTACTCCTCTATCCTGCTAGGCCAAATGCACATGCGACCTCCTCCACAGGCTTCCCCACTCTCCAGTATGAACTGACTGTTCCTTCCAAGCGCTTCATGGCATTTATATCCTTCCCGCCTCTCTCTTCTAAGAGGCCACAAATCCTGGGATCAGGAACAGGATCCTCATCCATCTTTGCCACCTGACAATCCAGAAAAGCTTTCTGGACATTTCACCTTCTTCATAAATGTTCAGTGACAGAAACTTCTAGAAGAGGAGGCAGATCTAAGTGAGCAGAGCAAAGATTGTCCTGGAATGCCATGGACAGCTGCCCTTTCTTACTTGTAACATTCCAGAGGTGTAATAAACCCCATGTGTCAGAAAAGCTGACCCCTTCCACTTCAGTTCACTGTGAGAAACCCCTGAAGGCTTACAAGGGAGTACAAATTCACTTTCCTGCTGTGTCAGAAATTTCTACTGCATATAAAAATTCTTTAATTAATATTTAAAGAATTTTACTAATCTTAAATACCATAACTGCTGAGACAAGAGGATTGAAGTTTCGAGGCCAGCCTCAGCAACTTGGTGAGACTTTTTAAAAAAATTAAAAGGGGCTGAGAGTGTAGTTCAGAGGTAGAATGCCTCTGAGTTCAATCCCCAGCATCAATATATATAGCAACTGGGGAAATTAAGCTTTTAGGTAAAGAATTCTGTAAGTTCAAGGAAAAACAGAGTAAGAAATGTGGTAAAATAGCTATCATGGCTGACAGGTTAAATGTGGTATTCATACATTCATTCTCTCTCTCCCTCTTTTTTTTTTCTTCTTTTTTGTGGCACTGGGGATTGAACCCAAGGGCTTTCTACCTCTGAACTACATCACCAGCTCTTTTGTTTTGTTTTGAAATAGGATCTCAATAAATTGCTAAGAGTCTCGCTAAGTTGTTGAGGCTGGTCTCGAACCTGCAATCCTCTTGTCTCAGCCTCCAAAGTACTGGGATTACAGGCATGAGCCACTACACCTGGCAGAACATTCTCTTTAAGTCTGAGACTGTAGCTCAGTGGTAGAGTGCTTGTCTACCATGCATGGGGCCTTAGGTTCAATCCCCAACACCAGAGGGGGGAAAAAATAGCCAGGCTTATAAATGTGCAAAAAGCCCTAAGTATCACATAACTGCCTCAAATCCCAAGGAGTCATTTTACTTTATACTGTTTCTTGTTTTTCTTTTTGGGTTTCATTTTATAAAAGCCCCCAAATCTATTAGCTATTTTCACAAATTTCAGAAACCTTACAACACTGGAGTGGTAGTCTTTTAATAACAAACTTAACTGAAATAATATTTTGAATTCATACCATATGTGAGCTTTTTTTTTTTTTTAATGTTTCATTACTCTGCATAAGCACTTGAGTTTTTAGGGGAAAAATAAACCTACATGGTAAAGGGAAAAGACCTAATATTTATTGAGTATCTGCCACCAGCAATGGACACTTCGGGACTCCTCGTGTTCCTTACTGAATTCCCAGAGCAATCCTAAAGAACAGGCACTGATATTGTTTTACAGGTAAGAAAATGGAAGCTCAGAGAGGTAAAGTAATCTGCCTAAATACTACAGCTGTCAAGTCACCAGCTGAGACGTGAACCAGATGAGACTTGCTCCAGATCCCAGTCATCCTGCATCAGGCTGCCTCCAGCGAGGCGTCCGCTAAAGGGAAGCCCGCGCTGCCCCTGCACATTTTCCATCACGTCATACCACCTACCACCTTCGCACAACACGCATTTATGAGAGCAATTTTAATTAAAGAACCCTGAACCATCATTCAAAAGGTGGCAAAGAAACTCTTAGAAGATCCAGAAGGGAATGGTTTGTAGAGTTAGTATTGTGAATGAATGCAACCACTGTTTCCTATCAGATTTATTAAATGAAAATGAAAAGGCTTTCTTGCTATACTACTCCTCTGTTTAGGATCTAAGTAGTTTGCTGTCATCAATAGTTAATACTAACAGAATATTATAGATGTAGATCTCACTGATTGTTGAAAACCAAAGACAAAGAGAAATGTCCTCAGATGCTCATGTCAAGGAAAGCCCTCAAGCCCTGGAGCCTGTGTGTTTCATGCAGTTCAGTTAAGCCTGTTGAACTCTAAGTCTACTGCAGTCTACTCTTAAACACAGAAAATTGCTTGCGCGCGCCCACGCTGTCCCTCCCTCCCTCTCTCCCTCTCCCTCTCCCTCTCTCTCTCCCTCTCCCTCTCTCTCCTTTCTCTCTCTGTTTTTATTTGTTTTCTTTGTGTTTTGCCATGCTGGGGATCAAGCCCAGGGCTTTGTGCATGCTAGGCAAGTGCTCTATCCCTGAGCTACATCCCCAACTATCTCTTAAGAGCTCCAAGGACACAAATTTTACTATCATTACATCACATGCTTAGGCAATTCTAAAATACTATATAATTCTTTCTTTCAAAACTATAGGTCCTACAACACTTCAACAACAGTGATTTTGTACTGAAATGTTAAAGGTAATTAACTGTGGAAAAGAGACTACTTATGTTAATCTGAAATTATTATACTTGCAGATTTAAAATGTTTTATAAAAGCATGTTTCATATAGTTTAAGTAACTACTATAAAATATTAAATCAATATATTAAAACTGCTATGTACTTGGACCTTGTGATAAGCATGTGATCACTGCAGGTGGCCTGGAATATGAACTATGAATCAGCGTAACCATTCAGGAAGATGCAAATAGAAAACTGAAGGTCTGGCCATGAAGATGGCTGGGAAGTAAAGAGAGATAAAAGATACCCTAGCAGGTTCATGTAACTTTTTAAAAACTGCTAGACTGACGTAATACAGACTGTACACGCCAACCAAATTACAGTGACTACCAAATTAAACAGGAATGATTCCCCAGAAAACAGAATGCAACTTCTTGAAGCTATGAAAAGTAAGTGTCCTATACATGCGGTCACAGAAGTCTCATCGGATCATTATTCACAAATGAGAAAGCACCAGTAGAGACATTCTGCCTCAACCTGACCCAAGAAATCCAGAAATTCAGTAAGAAATGTCTCCTCTGTCTGCTCTTCCTTTCTTGACAGTCTCTCTGCTGGGCTTCCAAAGCATGCCAGCACTGGTTTTCCCTCCTCCAGCACTCACCTCTTCTCAGTCTCTCCTACTTGCCCATCCAGTTGACGAGTTCTAGAGTAATTCAAGCCTGTTTTTGAAGCACCTTTCTTTCAAGATGTGCTTCTCCCCTCAGGCAGTCTTAGTCCTGCTCATGTTTTCAATTAACCACCTAAATGCCAATGACTCTTAAGCATTGGCATCCTTTGGCCCAGCCCTTCTCTCCTTAACACTAAACACCCACACCATCATCAGATGTTACAGGGGAAATTTAAACTAGCATGTCCCAAACCAAGCTTATGATCCCCAGTATACCAACCACAGCCCCACAGAAAAAGCTAGTCCTTCTTTAGTGACAGCTGTCTCAATGAATGGAGAAAGCTCTTGCCAACGAAACCACAAGCACAGGAGAATAGGAGTCTCTTTCTAACATCTTCTAGGATCTGCTTTCCAACATTTGTAGATCCAGTCAATAAGCTTTATCCCTTTTACCTTCTATATCTACCAAACATGTCCAATTCTCTTTATTGTCATTGCCATGTCTTTAGTCCAAGAACTACTCCCTAACTGGTATTCCCTAAGCATCTATGCACCTCTGCCCTATGTTCTTCACATTATAGTCAAGTGATTTTTAAATTCAAATATGATATCACTCCTAGAACGACTGTGCCTTCTCTCCATGCTGTGACTCCCTGCACCCTGCTCTATCAGTCTTGGGCTACTCTAAGCCCCCATGTGTCTGTACTCCAGGGTACTGATGTCCTTCCAGATCTTAAACATGCCATACTCTCCCTGCCTTAAGGGTTTCTGCATATGTCTTGCTGTTTTCCCCAACTTATTAAAGCTTAAAATAGTCTTTGCCTCAAGGAAGGGAAGTCTTCTCTAATTTCCTAATTTTTAAATTAGGACTCCTCCCCTTACAGTATGTATATACTGTCTACCTTTCCTTTACTGCACACATTACAACTGCAATTTACTGTGTCATGTGGGGTTTAATTTCAGTCATCCTACATGAATTATATGAAATACCCAGAGCCATGCAAAGAATATACACTTTGGAGGTGGGGTACAGCTTGGTGGTTGTGTGCCCCAGCACCACCATGACCAAATAAAAGAAAGAAAGAAAAAGAAAAAGAAAGGAGGGAAGGAAGGAAGGAAAAACGCAAATACCTTAAACTACTTAAGATTTTACCCAGTATTTTTCACTGTTGACTCCAAATATCTCAATCCTAACTTGCTCCCAAACTCCAGATTCATGCATGTAGTAACCTACTCAGGCTCTTTACTTGAATATTTAATGAGCAACTTAAATGTAACATTTGGAAAACTTCTCAACCAATGCCACTCTGAGCTCCCACCTTCCCACCTCACTCATGCCGACAAACTTGCCCACATTCACCCGGTTTCTCAGGTCAAAATGGAGACTGAAGAATGGGAATGTGGCTCAGTGGTGGAGTGCTTGCCCAGCATGTGCCAGGTCCTGGGTTTGGTCCCCCGCACCACATGCGAAATAAAAATAAATTAAAAAACAGTGACTGAAGTCATCCTTAAGTCCTCCTTCCTTTGCATATCACATCAGAACCAATCCATCAATGGGGCCTTTAAAGTATCTATACTAAAAATGCTTCTCGCTCCTCTCTTTCCACCTTCTTGTGATTGGTCTCCCCACTTCCACTCCTGACTGTCCCACATCCTCTCTCGTTCCCACGGGGCAGAGTACCCGCCTCCCACGCCCACCCCAGAGCTCCGCAAGGGCAGGGGTTGTGTCCATCTGACGCACTGTGCATACATACCCAGTGGCTAGCATGCTGAGCAGATGGTAGACAAACAATAATTATTGGCTGAATGACTGAACGAGCATTTTAAAATGTAGATTCCTAGGCTCCGTCCCTGGAAATTCTGACCCTGCATTTCTTAATCGTCTACAGGTGACTGATGAATCCACTAGGCAACCCGGATCCCTCTTCTTGGAGAGTACTCCAAAGCTGTCCCACTTGCTCTGGCTCAGGACATCTGCCGCCTCAGTGCACACCGAGACCTCTGCACTGACCCTGAGACTTGGAAGAAATGAGAAGCGAAGCCTCCTCTGGGAAACACTAGGGAAGCCAACTCGAGATGATTAATCTTTAGTGAAGATACAATGCAATACAAAGAGAAATCATTAGTTTGCCAGAATTATCGGCCCACAACCAAAACACAGTATGCCTGAATTTGGTGAGGGAGGCTCAAGTTTGTACAATTCTTATTTTACTATGCTACCAGAAGATAAAACACTAATGATATTTAAAGTTTAATTTCATCTGAGATTAAATAGCCCACAAGGTCAAATACAACTGCAACACTAATGGGACTCTCCTGCTCTTTCCCATTCTGTTTATTCTGGAGTTTGTGCTAATACCTAGGAAAATGAGTGAAACACAAACAGTGGAATGAAAAGTGGAGTTCTCGGTCTTTCAAAACAGAATTTTTTTTTTTTTTTTGCAGTACTGGGGATTGAACTCAGGGGCATTCTACTCTACCTCCGAGCTATACCCCCAGCCCTATTTTTTATTCTTTATTTTGAAACCGAGTCTCACTAAGTTGCGGAGTGCCTCACTAGGTAGCTGAGGCTGGCCGCGAACCTGGATGCTCCGGTCTCAGCCTCCCGAATGCTGGGATTACAAGCGTGCGCCACCACGCCCGGCTTCAAAACAGAATTTAAAATAGTGCTTGTCTTACAGATCTCAGTATTTCTTCCATGCAAAAACTATCCTAAGATGCTACCTCAAATCAGATTTGATTTAGTATATAAAGGGTTAAGATTTCATGCATATATGTCTTAATCAGAAAAAAAAAATTGGTAGCATCATATAAAATTACCAGGGACATTTATAGCAACAGTGAATGCTCTAATCATTGAGCAAGCTAAAATTCTTATAACTATGCTATGATAATGTAAGAAACAATCAAATCTCGAATTCCCCACATGTATTTTCATACTTCCTTTATAAGATGCTTTGCTAAGTTTTAGTCATCCCAAAACTTTCTTCAGGATAAAAACCAGGCCAGGGATGGTAGCACAGGCCTGTAATCCCAGTACTTCGGAGGCTAAGCCTTGGAAAATCACAGGTTCAAGGTCAGCCTCAGCTACTTGGTGAGACCCTGTTTGAAAAAAAAAAGGAAAAAAAGGCTGGGGGAAGGGGACAGCCTGGAGGTAGAATGTCCCTGGGTTCAATCCCCAGTACCAAAAAACAAACAACAAAACAACACAAAAAACTGGTGAAGTTTTAAGTTATTATATATGATTTGCAGTCTGCCTTTTTGTTTGTGTGATAAAAAATACACTTTCATCTGTTCAGATAAATATAAAACCAAACAAAATAATGTGTTTCTTCCTTGTTATTCATGTCAGCCTGTACTGAAATTAAGGGCTTTTTCCGAATGTTCCTACCCTCCACGTAACTCCTTCTGAGTCAGACAAGCACTCAAAGACCCTTCAGAAGCAAGAAGGTGTCAAGTGATTCCAGAAGCACAATAATTATTTGTTGTCAAATTATTCTATTTTTCATAACTTGGGGATATTTTTGAAAACACATTCCCATCATTCTAGATATATAAAAATCTTCTCTAATGTCCTGTTTGGTTGACTTCTGGAGAAAGCCTCCCTTACCTGATGGGCTTGTTCTCCGGGCCCACATCAGTAAAGCCCATTTCCTCCAGTTTGCAGCGCCTGTAAAGCTCGTAGTGCCTCAAGTGAGTCTGCTCTTGGAGGTCCTCCATGTTGGTACAAATGAGCATTTCCCGCAGCTTTACAAAGTCACAGTGGTTTTCATTTTCCACTAGCAAGAAAAAAAGTAAGAAATGAGCAACGCTGCTGTTTCATTCTTGGCATACAATTATAGTTTGTTGAATGAACAAATAAAACACATGTGAAGTAAAGGACAAGTAATCAAGGGAGAAACTCGCGTTACACCCACTGTATTATAAGCAGTGTTAACTGACAGACTGGGAGATTTGCTTTTAATTTAGTAGCCAATGGATAAACAGGAAAAAGCAAAGAAATACATTTTACTATGTTACCATTTGCTCAAGTTAGCTCACTACTATTTTGTTAGTAGTTTATAAAAATCATCCTCTGGACATTTCACATAGTACTTTAAAAAGAGTATATAAGATTATTTCACTTCAAAGTAGGAAATTCTGCAAACTAAAGAATCCATGCATGTTATAATTATCAATTTTTCCTTTAATACTACATTTATGAAATCAAAATTAGTGAACACACTTACATGGCCCTTCTAACTTTATGGTGACCAGAGAACTACAAATAAATACATGTTACTGTGACTAATAGTCTTAAGTGCAATTGCATTTATTTATCTATTTATTTATTTATTTATTTATTGAGATAGGTCTTACTATATTGCTCATTGCTCAGACTATCTTTTTTTTTTTTTTTTTTTTTTTTTTTTTTTTTTTTTTTTTTTTTTTTTTTTTTTTTTTCGGTACTGGGGATTGAACTCAGGGGCATTCTACCTCCGAGTTACACCCCCAGCCCTATTTTTTATTCTTTATTTTGAAACAGGGTCTCACTAAGTTGCAGAGGGCCTCACTAAGTAGCTGAGGCTGGCCACGAACCCGGATCCTCCAGTCTCAGCCTCCTAAATGCTGGGATTACAAGCGTGCGCCACCACACCCGGCTCCCAGGCTATCTTTGAACCTGCAATCCTCCTGACTTAGCCTTATGTGTAGTTGAGATTACAGGCACACCGCACCACTCCTAGACCTTACTTTAATATTTTTGATACATTAAAGGCCTTAAGTTTTCTCAATATTTTGCATTAATTAAAAATTTTATCAATTTTTAAAAAGCAGTTTTGGGAAGCCAGTAATGATAGATAATCTATCCCTCATTATTAGAATGACAAATAAATACTAACCCCTTAATAGTGCTAGGTAAGTAATCTAAATGCCAAGTGGATTTAACTGTTTAAGATAGCCAACTGATTCATTTTAGAAATAATTTGGTAATACTTAGATCAGAAAAAAAATGTATAAATTTATGCCGGGCGTGGTGGCGCATGCTTGTAATCCTAGCATTCAGGAGGCTGAGACCGGAGGATCCGGGTTCGCAGCCAGCCTCAGCTACCTAGTGAGGCCCTCTGCAACTTAGTGAGACCCGGTTTCAAAATAAAGAATAAAAAATAGGGCTGGGGGTGTAGCTCAGAGGTAGGAACGCCCCTGAGTTCAATCCCCAGTACTGCAAGAAAAAAAAAAAATGTATAAATTTACAAAAGTTTATTATGCCCTATAGTTAAGTGGTAAATGGTTTATGCACATTGTTTAAACATTACTTTAGCCGGGCATGGTGATGCAGGCTTGCAATTCCAATACTTGGAAGGCTAAGACAGGAGGATCCAAGGTTCGAGACCAGCCTCAGCAACTTAGTAGGCCCTCCACAACTTGTGAGACCCTGTTTCAAAATAAAGAATTAAAATAGGGTTGGGGGTGTAGCTTGGAGGTAGAATGCCACAATGCTCAATCCCCAGCACCACAATAAATAATAAATAAATAAACAAATAAATAAAACATTACTTTATACAAATTCTGGTCCAGGACTGGTGATGCAGCTCAGTGGTAACCCACTTGCCTAGCATGAAGCCCTGGGTTCTATTCCTAGCACTGAAAAAAAAAATCCACATTTTGATTGAAGTGTCCAAAGGGTGCTTGCCACTTTCTGTATCACAGCGGCAGTAACATGGGTGTGGCACAGTGAAAATGGGGCGGTTGTGCCTAGCCCCTCCAGACCTTGACCAACACAGCACATAGCCAACTTCTCTGACGACCACTCACAATCCAAAATAAGCATCATCTCCAAGAATATAATCAATGCTACTTTGAGATAACAAGGCAAGATACATGTTTTCAAGTCACTGTTTATCTTCCTTACCTTGTACAACACCCCAAGGGTACTGGCGAGCTTTGACCATCTTATTTCCGACTTTTACCTCATCCATACTTCCTACAACAGCAAACGGCAAATGTTCCTGAAAGGGAACCATAATATCAATCTCATATTCTCATATCAACTGACTAGCTAAAAATAATCTGGAAGAGAAGAATTTATTAAATAACAAATCTATTAAAATCAAAGAACCTGCTACACTTCAGACTTAAAATGTGGCTTTGAATACGTGCTAACTATTCTACAAGAGTCAGTTTGGGGCACTATAAAGAAAATTATTTACTGAACACCTCCCACAGGCAAAGCATTATGCTACTGGGAATACAAAAGAGAAGAATTTTAGAAAAGGTGTCATTTTTATCAATACAATCTTTGCTGTTAAAGACAGTATTGAAATTACATATATGAAATAATATGAAAAATTCCAAATTGATGCAGATACTGTAAATACAATATAAATCAAGAGGAGTGAGAGATGATTGGGAACAGGGAGACACAAGCAAAGCTAGATTAGGAAGGATGAGATTTAGACTAATCAAGCAGAGTGGGAAGAAATGCAAAGAGAAGGAAATTCTGAAAAAAAACAAATAACTTGATTCAGGGGCTGGAGCAAGTCTATCTGAAGTTGAGAATTAATCAGAGGAAGAATCTAAAATTAAAAAAAGAAAGTACTATGCTTAATACCTACTAAGTGACATTACTGAGTTTCTTAATTGTGCCTTTCTGAAGAATTACTCCAGAAGAGCACAAGAAATGAAATTAAAGATAAAGACAACTTAACATACAGAATCAAGATCACTTCATTCACATTAATCAGCTTTTTATCCACTTAATTTAGGTTTCTTGGTATAAACAGTATATAAAAAATCAGAAAAGGAAAAGGAAAGAAAGGGAATGAACAGTTACCGAATGTCACTGTTAGGCACTAAATGACATACTAACCCTACACTAAATGAGGTGTCATTTAATCCATGCAACAACCCTTAAGACAGGTACTATGAACCTAATTTTATAGCTGAGTTAATTGTCTCAGGGAGGCTAATGACTCCCACAGAACATAAGGTTAAGTCTGTCAAAGTCCCAAACCCATGGTCCTTCAAAATACATCCAGATCTTTAAGAAATGTGATGGCCTGAAGAAAGTAGAGTAAAGAACTTAGTCAACTTAGTTACATTAAGCTGAAACTTAAATGACAGTTTCATATGCATGTGACACCCTACAGTAGAGTGAGCATAAAGACCAGCTTTAAGAGCACTCCTTACAAAAAAAGGCAATCTTTCTAAGGCAATTAAATATGGTTCCATAAAAGATGTATTGCAGTGTCAAAAATGTATCATTTTATTTAAGTAAAAGCAGGAAGGAAAACATGCCTAAAAATATCTTCTCATTATCCATTTTTAAAAAATGTATTCTCTTACTGCACTTTTTAAAATTGCATTGTGTTTGAAGGTTTTTTTTTTTTTTTTGGAAAGCACACCAGAGTAGCATCCCCTTCTCCACAAGGGATACACTCTAAGGTTCCCAGAGGATGCCTAAAACCAGACAGAACCAAACCCTATATACACTACATTTTTTTCTACACACACATACCTATGCTAGATTAATGTATACATTAGGCACAGTAAGACATTAACAACAAAACTAGTAAGAAAATGAAACAAGTGTAACAACACACTGTAAGAAAAGTTATGAATGGGGTCTCTTTCTCAAAATACCTCACTGTACTACCTTCATCCTCTTGTGATAATGTGAGTTGATACAAGGTGATGAAATTTCATCAGGCTACTCTGAGTAGCATCCAGCAAATTAGAATTTATTGGTTATTTATTTCTGGAATTTTCCAGTTAATATTTTCAGACTATGGTTGACCAATACCTCAGAAAGCAAAACTTGAGATAAGGGAGGGTACTGCAGCAGTGATGTCAATCGCAAGTTATTTTTATTTCCACATGGAAATCAGCATTGATGTTCCAATCAGCGCTTACATTCATTGCAGCATTGACTCTGGCGATACTGTCGTCATCGGTTGGGAACTGGTATATCTGGACACCATTGCTGACCAATTCACACATGAGCTTGACCTTAAATTTCTGTAGTTCACTTTTAGAAATTGTATCGGCTTTGGCAATCACTGGTATAATGTTCACCTACCCGGAAGAAAGAAAAACAAATATTATAACTATAGATTTGTTTTTTAATCCTGTAGTCATTTTTTTCTTACAAAATCATTCAATCTCTGAAAATATTTCTTTACCACAGAGCAGGAGTTGGCAAACTATAGTCCAGCTTGCTCCTGCTTTAGATTTACTGGAGCATATCCTGTAATCACAGCTACTCAAGAGGCTGAGGCAGGATGATCACAAGTTCAAGGCCCGCCTAAGCAACTTAGCAAGACCTTGTCTCAAAATGAAAAATCAAAAAGGAAGGGAGGGAGGGAGGAAGCATGCTGACCTCTGACCCAAATAATCATTGGCTGTCATTCTCTATATGTCTATGTCTGTGTGTGTGTGTGTGTGTGTGTGTGTGTATCTGTAAACATATGTGCATACATACATAAACATACACATATCCCTCATACAATCATTACTACAGATTTTGGCCTTTTAATAATTGCTTTTTGTGTGTGGAACTAGGGATTGAACCCAGGGGCATTCTGCTTCCAAGCTATATCCAGCTCCATTTTATTTTTTATTTTGAAACAGAGTCTCACTGGCTTTGAACCTGCGAAACTCTTGTCTCTTAGCCTCTCAAGTACTGGGATTATAGGCATGTGCCACCATGCCTAGATTAATTATTGCTTTTAAAAAGCAGAGCTTTGTGGGCTGGTCAAGTACCTCAGTAGCAGAACACTTGCCTAGCACGCTCAAGGGCCTGAGTAAGGGAAGGAAAATAATGTGTGGTCAAAGATGGTCACATGTTCATTTGCATAAGACAAAGTAATTCTCCATATCAAGCAGCCAGTGGCTTTTAAGCCCAAAAGAAAAGTATCTTAAGGAAGCCTAGAGAACTGAGATAAGACAGAACAATCATCTCCCAACTTACATAAATGAGAATCCCCCTTACACATGCTCAAGGTGGCTGTGGGTAACAGCTGCCTTCACAAAAGTACTACATAATTGAGACTACTACATAGTAGAATTACATAACTGAGTTTTCTCTTTAAGCTTGTAAGAAAGCTTAGTTGTAACATTCCTGTCTGTACAACAGAAAACTAAAGGCAGGGTTGTGATAAAAGAGTCCCAATTTTAGAATTTGTCCCATCAACTAAATAATGCAGAAGAGGGTAGTGACAATCTTCAAGGGAGTGTATAATGGAGTTTTTTACTGTTACCCTATATCATTTCAGTTTTTTACTGTTACCCTAAAACTATAGTATACAGCAATACTACTTTTCATTTTGGTTTCAATGAAATAGAGTATTACTGAAAAGGTAACATTATAATGCTTTTCAAAGTCTTTGGTAATGTGTAACCAAAGACTAAAAAAGTTCTAACTCTTAGTGATGAGGTAAAATAGGAAGAATAAAATTTAGGTAGGAAGGAGACACTGGGAGGAAAAGGAAAAATATAGTTTTAAAATCTGGAGAGTTTTAAGCTAACTCCACCCCTTGGAAGTTTCTTAGGAGGTCCCACACCCTAATCCCCAGAAGCCCTGCCCCCACATGAGATTCCCGGCCAAGGTCAGATCCATCTTGAAACCTGAGGAAGAGGAGGATCCAACCTTTCCTGTGCCCACCCTCTTTTGGACGACCATCTATACCTGTGTTCCGGACTTCTAGGCCAACCCCCTCGGATATAAGGACTAAGGAGGCAAGGACTCTCGCTCTTGCCCTCCTGCTCCAGGACTCAGAAGATCTCCGCTTACCTGTTTTCCCGAGTCCCTTGTTTCCCTGAATAAATATCTGCCTTTTGTCCCCGACTGGCACTGTTAAAATTCTTTTTATCACGGAGGCCAAGGACCCACGAGTGGGACCGAGTTATCCCACTAAATTAGGACTAGCCACCTAGAGCTAGTTCTAAGAGTTAGCAGGTTGGACTGCTGAACAAGTTAGTGTTCATTATCTCTTGTTCATTCCTGAAAATCCACTAAGGTTGTTATCGATATACATTGCTTCTGACTAACTCTTCTTGAAGACTTACGGGCTAAAGGTAGGTGTTGAGTTAGTACTTCCAATACCAATATGTAAATATTTGAGTAAGACTGTGCCCATTAATTAAAAAGAATTTTTTAAGTAACAGAATAATAAGTTAACATATGTGTTTCCTATGTAACCAGCAGTGTGCTAAATGCTTTATCTCAGATAATCTTCATATATGTCTTACAGTATGTTCACTTTACCCATTTTATAAATAAAAAACTGAAGCCTAATTAGTTTGCCCAAGGCTATAACTGCTGGTAAGTGCTAAGGGCTGAAACTGAACCAGGCAGTAATCTAATGCCTAATATTCTTAATATTTTGTTTTAATGTATTTGTTCTATTTTTTGTCCTGCTAAGGATTAAACCCAGGGACTCATGCATGCTAGGCAAGTGCTCTGCTACTAAGTTACACCCCCAGCCCAACATTATTATTTTTCAATTTCTTAGGAGAATAGTTTTTTGTTGTTGTTTTTCTTTTGTAATGGGTCTCAAGTGATCCTCCTGCCTCAGCCTCCTGGGTAGATGGGATGAAATGTATGCACCACCACACCGTTTTCCCTGCCTATTTTATACTAGTATATTGAGAGTGGTAGGCCTGAGCTAACACTGAAACAATCTTCTTATACAAAATAACCAAGGCAGGTGTGCTTGTTTTTACAAGGTAGTTTATAAAAAATTAAGAGCACCTTTAAATCATCAAAGCTGAAGATCACAGACTCTACTAAAAAAAAAAAAAAAAACCTACTATGGCAGATAAGTTCTGGCTCCTGAGAAGGGTGAACCAACATATTTATATACCTATACACTTTGTGTAGCACATGCATAATGTCACAGGGGTTGTATTTATGTTACCTCATTTAATCCTCACAAGGTAATGATAATAGCTTTCTTATGGCAAATGTCTATCTGCTAAGCCCTCTATTTACATAAACTAATTTAGTTAATTTTCACACCTGTATCTTAAGGTAGGTCTTCTCCCTAGTTGTATATTAGAGGTAAGGAAACTAATTCTCAGAGGGCTAAAGGCACTTGCTCCAAATTGAATAGCTAATGTGTCAGACCTAATATTTAAAACCGGCACACACGGGCACCAAATTCTACAACCTTTGTACACACTATATCAGGTCGCTTCTCTCCCGTTAACACCAAGCTGCACACTCTTGGATGTATGCTCCTTTAGCAAATGTGAATTTCCATATAATCCAACTCAAATGTAAAGATAACTGTTTAAATGATTAGACTATCTCATCAAATGAACAGACTGTCATATTAGCTTCACCAAATTTTTGCTACAGCCCAGGGACCACGCCAAAAGTAAACCAATCTATGTGTCCAGGCTTCCCAGCAGGCCTCGTGCTCTCCATACCAATTCTGACAGAGAAAGCAGAATATCCAGGATGGCCTTGCATTTAAAATCTTACCTAACAGAATCAGTATTCAGGATTGTGAAAGTTGCATTCCTCACACCTTTAGAGGCTATAGGAAAACTCAAGTTTTTAGTATAAGATAATAAGTAGTCTTAACCATCTTTTTTTTTTCTTTTTTGTGGTACTAGGGATTGAACCCAGGGCATTCTACCTCCGAGCTACATCCCCAGCCCTATTTTTTAGTCTTTATTTTGAAACAGGGTCTCACTAAGTTGAGGAGGGCCTCACTAAGTAGCTGAGGCTGACCAGGAACCCAGATCTTCCAGTCTCAGCCTTCCAAGTACTGGGATTACAAGCGTGTGCCACCACACGCAACTATCCTTTTTCTTTTTTTTTTTTTTTGGTGGAACTAGGGATTGAATCCAGGGGCATTCTACTTCCGAGCACACCCCTAGCCCTATTTTTTAGTCTTTATTTTGAAACAGGGTCTCACTAAGTTGCAAAGGACCTCATTAAGTAGCTAAGGCTGGCTGTGAACCTGTTATCCTTCTGTCTCAGCCTCCCAAGTTCTGGTATTATAAGCATGCGCCACCACACCCGGCTTTTAACCATCTTTTAATACATATAAAAATCTGAAGTGAGTTGATTTATAGATTTTTTTTTATAATTCCCTAAATTTATATATAGCTCCTTGACTAAAAAAATCTAAAATAGGTTTTCTTAGTATGGTCCAAATTAAAATATACTTCAGTATAATATATGATGAAGCCAGATGTGGAGGCTGAGAAGGAAGGATTGCAGGTTCAAAGCCAGCCTCAACAACATAGGAGGCCCTTAGAAACTTAGCAAGACCCTGTTTCCAAGTAAAGAGTATAATAGGGCGAGGGCTGGGGGTATATCTCAGAGGTAGAATGCCTCTGGGTTCAATCCCCAGCACCTAAAAAAAAA